>JALLAP010000488.1:0-14281 GCA_036939355.1 Thalassiosira profunda | reverse complement strand
GGAGCTACATCCAGACGGCGTACAAATCCTCGCCCTTTGGCAAGCCGATGGGAGAGCCGCTGGCCATCAAATTCTCGGAGAACACTGATGCAATGAAGCGAGAGTTTGCCAACTACCAAAAGGTCGCATCGGGGTTGAAGCGGGGAAGCTTCATCCGACGCGTGGACTTCCTCCCTGAGGCAGGGGAAGAAATGCCCGACAAGAGCGCGCTGGTGATGCAGCGCGGCGTTGCAGATGTGAAAGCCTTCATGCCCAAGGTGGGTGGGAGGCTCGAGGGGGAGCTGTTGGTGGATTGTGCCTTGACGGCGCTGAAATGCGTGGAGGCCCTGCACGGGGTGCGTCTGGTGTGGAACGACCTGAAGACGGAGAACTTTGTCGTGATCGAGGACACGAAGGGCGGGGTGTCGTTCCGGGGCATCGATCTGGAAAGCTGCATGCCCGTGCGGACGCCGCCAGTAGACTACACGCCCGAGGCATGCCCCCCGGAATTCGCCCAATCCTTCTTGGATGGAGATGCGGAGTCTTTCAGCCTCGAATATTCGTACGATGTCTGGAGCTACGGGATGTTCCTCTATGAAATCGCCAGTGGGAGAGGATTCTTCGATGGTTACTCGGCGGAAAAGATCACAAAATCGCTGCCCACGTTCCGGCCCAACATTGATAAGATCGAGGACCCGCAGCTGGCCGACTTGATCTCGCAGTGCCTGTCGCGAGATCCATCGGAACGGCCATCGATCGGTCGGATCTTCAAGCATCCGTTCTTTGCCAATGCATCGTCCAGCAAAACTCCATTTGACTTCCTCTTTGGAATCTGATGCGTCAGTGTGAGGCAAGAATTGCAATATGTCTCCTCAGCCGAGGAAGGGGCGCTGAAACAAGACGAATACGACGCCTGCCCGCCCGCCTGTGTTGGAGAATGAAAAACGTGACCGCTACACCTGAGCAATCGAGCGGGGAACGTGATGCTACGCTTTCTGTGGACATCCGAGAGAAGTACATCTCTAGTAAACCGCAAATGTACATTTGTCTGCCTTGCCACCCTCAGCGTTTCGTTGCAACACAACTGAATTTCTTGTTGTTCTTTGTGGTGATGTTATCGCGTTACCCGTAGCAGGATCGAGCCAGTTTGCACCGAACACATCAAACTGTCCCCCTCTAAGATTTGGTCGCCTTCCCCTTTGGCTGCACGCCATTCCTCTTGGCTGTAGTGTCCTTGCCCTTCTTCAGTGCTTGCAACCCAACAGGTGCGTCCATCTTCTCCAGCCAGCCACTGAACGGTGAGATGCCAATCCCACCTGCTTCAGTGCATGCACCCAACAGGTGCACCTCTCCCCAGTTTACAAAGTCTGAATGTTGCACTTTCCGGCCGGGACCTTGCTCACGCACGCCTTCACCTTCCTCCCGTTCATCATGACGGTGCACGTGCCGCACTCCCCGTTCTGGCAGTTGTAGGGCACCTTGACCCGGGCCGCCGCGCACACCTGGCTGATCTTCTGATTGGCCACCACGTTCGGGACCGATTTTCCATTGACGGACACCTGATCATTGTATTTCGGTCCGCCGGAGAGGCCGGCGTCCTTGGCCTTGCCGAGGGAGTCGTCGTTGGCGAAGGCGCCCTTGAGGCCGCCGAACATCGGAAGTGATGTGGTGGTGTCGAGAGGCGGCGTTTGGGGGACGTGGGACGGCGCAAAGGCGTGCGCCGGGCCGCAGGAAAGGACAGCGGAGGCGGCGGCGGCGGCGAGAACCGCCTGGCGGCGGAGGGAGGAGATGGGCATGGTTGGACTGTGGCACGTTATGCTGCAATGGCACGAGCGGCAGGACAGAGGTTATGGCCGTGGGATTGCATCGAGCTGCATCATTGTTCTTCGCCACGCCACGTCGTGCGTCAGGCGTCAGGCGTCAGGCATTTTCACTTCACGCTCGCTCACCTTCACCCTTCACCGTCACATTTTTTTGCTCCCTCCTCTGCTCGCCTCGCTCCTCCCGCGGCGCCGATAGTAGCGCTGCTGGCCGCTTCACCCTGATGTTATTGGTGGGGACAGGCTGTGGGTCTCCTTCTATTGTACTCTGCGCTGCGGCAGCTGCGTGAGGATACCGAGGATACCGGCGCATTGCGCAAACTCTCGCCATGACCACGAGATGTGTTCGTTCGCTGACGAGCCGATTGGCTTGCAAAAGCCACCGTCCTTTGGCGCCCGCATCATTTGCAAATATCCGCGTGAGGCATCACGCTTCCAAGACCCTCGCTGTGGAAGTGACGCAAAGCACATCGGCCGACGACGAGCCCACCAGAACGCCACACTTCGTACGCGACAACGACTCGATGGAGTTGGTGGACCGACTGCTCATCCAGACGTCCAAGATGATGGATCCGCATGCCGCGAATGCGGTCGCCTACAGCGGTGGTGTGGACTCCTCGCTTGTTGCGGCGCTGGTTTACCGCTCCTTTTCCGACTATGAAACGAAATTATTGCAATCCTCCTCGCATGCACGAACGAGGAACGAGAGCAATCTGGGATCGGTGCAGGCCATTCTTGGCATCTCGCCGGCCGTTCCGCAATCCCAAATTGTCATGGCACGGAGGGTGGCGAAGACGATTGGCATTCCTCTGACGGAGGTGCCCACCGCGGAGGGGACCGACGAGGCGTATCGAAGAAACGACGGGTACGCATGCTTTGTGTGTAAGACGCACCTTTATTCGACGCTGGAAACGGTGGCGAATGCAGTCATGGAGCAACAGCAACAGCAAAAGCATTTGAGGTCACATCACAGTCGCGATCATCCGGTCATCCTGTACAATGGAACCAACGCCGACGACACCCAGGACCCCACCCGGCTGGGCCTGATTGCTGCGTCCAACTTCCAAGTGCATTCGCCATTAGATCAGATATCGAAAGAGCAGGTGCGGCAGGCGGCGAGGTATCTGGGTTTGCCGAATTGGAACGCCGCCGCATCTCCCTGCTTGCGATCGAGGCTGGCCATGGGAGTCACGGCGACAGAGGAGCATTTGAGGGCCGTGGAGATGGCCGAGGAGTTCGTGCGGAGGGTACTGCAATTAGACGCGACAGTCAATGCCAGGGTCCGGATGCTGGCGGGGAGGAAAGCCATGGTGGAACTGGACGAATCCCTGTTGGAATCCAGAGGCCAAGAGAATTGGGCGGCGGGTGTATTGAGAGAGAATGGATTTGAACAGAGGTGCATAGACGAATGGGGCTTCGCTAGCTTCGGGGGAGTGAGGGGGTTCAAGACGGGTTCGGTAGCTGCGTTGCCCGCGGATGATGCCCGGCCACTGGCATCTGCATCGCTGTGATATGCACTGCAGATGTTGGGAGTGGCAAATGTAAATAATGAACAGTAAAACCACTGTGCTGACATAAACATGTGCATTACCACTCCCGTGCACCACCAGACAAGAATATCACCGATCAAACTGGCATGTTGACGTCCTCCCCAAATCCAGCCGTAGGCGCCTGATAGCTCGCCAACAGGTCCGGCTTCGTGAAGGCAAGGAAGAGCATCAAAACGCCCGTCCCCAAGTAGCATCCCCCGGTCAAGTATCGCAAATACTGCACCGACACGTCGTTCCTCAGCCCAATCACCAAAAACGCCACGAAGATGAGGTACAGCGCCTTTCCCTTCACGCCGTAGAGAAATCCAAAGTTCGTCCGCATGCTTTTGTTCACCGCCGGGATGGCCTTCCACCACATGAGCTCGTAGAAACAGAGAAGCACGGAGAAGAGGAGCATGTAAATGGAGACGAAAATCTCGGCCAGCTCACTGGCTTCCATGATGCCAAAGACGCCGAGGGTGCACATCATGGCCGCGAGGCCGATGGAGAATATGGACAGGACGCGCTGGAAGCAGTTTGTTTTTCCACTGTTTTGTTTGAGGGAAGAAGCATAAAGCATCAGCGTCAGTTGTCGAAGCACAGTGAATTCTCTCCTCTCCATCGGACGCGGTTCGGATCAGACAGTACGAATATTCATTGCACCCACATACTGCAATCGCTGAGATATCAGCGCATGCTGCAGTTGTCGAGCAATAAAGTTGTATCCTCATTTTCGAACACAAGATGTGCACAAGATTTCGACTAGGCAACGATCTTAGATCAGCCCGGCCACATCCGATTGATAGCAGAGCTTCTATCGCCCCCTGTATCGAATAGCGATAAGAGCTGCAGCCTCCAGAACTACCACTTCAATCCCACCCCAACCCAGGTGCACTCTCACCTCGACGCGTTGCTCAGCCCCGTGTTTGCGTTGGCAGCCCCGCTGAAATCCTCGCCCCCGGACGCGGCCCATCCGGACGCACCGCTCGCAGCGGTGCCCGCATTCTCCACGGGGGCGGCCGCGGCGCTGGGGTTGGCCCAGTCGGGCTCTCCGTATTGGCCGCTCATCGCCGCGGCTTGTTCAGAAATTTGAGAGGCGTTGGGCGCGGAACCTCATTTCTCCTTCCTTCCTTCCCTGGGCCTCCGTCCCCCCTGTGCTTTTCTCGTGTTGGGCGCATAAATGCCGTTGCCGTTGTTGCTTCACGACCGGGCTGGCAGCGGCAGGACCGGACGCGTCGATGATCGGGCTGCGGCAGCGGCGGCTCATAGGTACATAGCTAGCGATGCAGACCCCGGCGAAGGCGGCTGCTACGGCGGTGGGGGCGGCGCCGCCGGACAGCGCCCAGGCGAGGCGGCGGGAGATAGCCCATTTCTCCTCGATGGTCCGGTCGTCGTCGGACGAATCCGAATCCCTCGACGACGACCGCCGATCGTTCGTCGAATTGGACGACGAGGAGCCGTCGGGGCTGCTCATCGACGACGAGACGTCGGGGCTGCTCATTTGCGATGCACCGCTCGGCGATCTCCGATTAGATGAGGAGGAGGCGGGAGGCCATGCCTCGGCGTCCTCTGAGGACGATGATCTCCGCAGAAGACGAGGTTGCTGCCAATCACTAATTGCCCGCATCAGGGCCAACCCTTCATTATCAATTGCAACAATAGCCATGGGGATACTGACGGCGGGGATTTGGACCGATCGGCGCTTTCACTTTATTGGTATTGGGAGCGACAGGAATTCGAGCAATGGTACGTCCGGTCCTAATTTGCATCACAAACACAAGGGGAAGAGTAAAACGGAGTTGGGTCCCAAGTCATATCCTGCCTTTCCTGCAAAGGCGTTGCTGGGGATCGCCATCCAGAAGCCACAAAAAGTGACACAAGCTCCAATAGATCTGGAGCCGCCCTATGATCCGACGGATTTCCGATATGAGAAGCTGGGGAGAAATCGCACCCTCCTCTACTGGGACGAGGTAGTTGATGCAATCGAACAATCGCAAGATGTGCTCGAGGACGGCAGCGAGCCCGTTCCATCCAGCGACGCGCTCGTAGATTTGTGGACCAATCTATCGTATTGGGGGCCCTGCTACCCGCGGGCTATCTCTGCGGAGGACTCGCATCACAGAACGGTGAGGGTCAAGAAGGGGCTGAGGAGCAAGAGCAAACACGCACGCAACAACTGGACGTACATCGTCCAATCCAACTCGGAGCAAATCGCGGACGAGGCCAGCATTGAGTATCCCGTCTACAAAAAGTCGTACCGTTCCCAAACGGCGTCGGAGGAAAATCTCGAGGGCGTGTGCCGGCCGGGCTTCCTCATCATCGGCCAGGGCAAGTGCGGCACGTCCTCCCTGTAGTGAGTATTGCAGACTAGTCGCTTAAAAATGGGCTGGATGCAAGCTCACTTATCACTACTTTGTATCCACAGTCACTACCTCACCGGCCACCCGCGCGTACTGCCGGCGAAGGAGAAGCAAATCCACTACTTCCGATATCACAAGTCGAAGCCGTTGCGGTGGTATTACAGCCACTTTCCAACCATCGAGTCATTCCTTGGCAGAGGGGCTCTGATGACCGGCGAGGCAAGCCCGGGGTACCTGCCTTATCCCGAGGTGGTGGAGGCGGTCGCAAAACGACTGACGCCGAATTGGAAGCCCAGCAGTGTGGATGGCGTGGTCGGAAACGGAGCGGATGCCTGGAAGCAGCACGTGCGCTCCCTGCCCAAAATCATCGCCATTGTCCGCGATCCCATCACGAGGGCCATTTCGTCCTACAAATACAATTACATCGAGCCGGCGATGAGGATTCTCAGGGCCGGCAGGGGCATTTCTGTATCTGGAAAGGCCATTCCTGGGAAGAAATCCGAGAGCTACTATCGGAAACACCACTTGTTTACGTTTGAAGAGCTGGCGTACGCGGAACTAGCGGAGCTGCGAGAATGCTTGGGGCCGGGCGGCAAGGGAGAGATGTACTCCCAGAAAGTGCATGGCAGTCAATCCGAAATGTTCTTCTTCGAGTCCATCGAAAGGAGGACCAACGGTGGCTCGGATGATCCGCCCCTCATCCATTTGGATGGCGCGTGCTACACCGATACCCGAAACAACAACGTGCCCCGCGCTCAGTGGAAGGACCTTGCGGCGGAACACCCCGACAAAATTCTTCGGTTGCCCAACCTCCAATTGACGCAGAGCATCGTCGGTCGTGGGATTTACGCCCTGCCGCTCGAGTGGTGGTACGAGGTATTCAGCAACGCCGCTGCCAACAAGGAGGATCGCATTCATGTCGTTTGCACGGAGGATATGGCGACTACGCCTAACGAAGCGATGGATGACGTGACAGAGTTCCTCGGACTGCCAGAGTTCGACTTTGCCAACGTGACGAATGTCGGGCGATACAACGTCGGTGGACATCGAGGCTACGATACCATTACCAAGTCGCTCGACGACGGCGACGGTCATGAGGACACGAGCGATACACTGCCACCCAAACGACGATTGCCAGAGGCAAGCGACGATGAGCTAGTTGCCGTTTCGGACGCGTTGATGAACGAATTGCTTCATTTCTACCGGCCGTACAACGAAAGGCTCTTCGACCTGATTGGCAAGCGCTGTCCGTGGAAGGAGACTTCGGAGAATCAGCGACACCTTTAGTCAATATTGTTAACTGATAACTGCAAAGATGCATGAGCATTTGGCACATCGTTGGCGCCCTTGGTTTCTCCCTTCTTCATCTGCTCAGTGATTCATAGACAGGGAACACTTTCTCCCAACGCCTCATGATTTCATACACAAAGGAGAGGGGTTTGACATCATCGTCACCCTGTGAAGGCGAATTATCCCCCGCGTGATAGGTCGAATGATCTTGAATCGAGACCGTCAACTCGGGCAACAACTCAATTGGCACGTCTTCGAAGTGTTCCGTGTTAGAGCATTCCCTGTTTCTCGCGGACAGAACCGAATATATTTTCTTCGACCTGAGGTCTTTTGCTTGGTAACTTCGCTGGTTCAGCATCCTAAGGTTTGTGCTTGAAAGCACATACATGCATTTGTGATTCGAATCGGCAGCCGCATTCAAGCTCCTCTCATCAAATTCTGCCCTATCTAATGCGTTCCACCCCTCTGTTGCGATCATATCATTGGCATCGAGATCAAGATAGCTGAGAGTGTTGTTGTGTTTCAGAGCTGCTGCAATTGCAATTGCGTCGGAACTATCCAACAGATTGTCGCTGAGAACAAGTTCCTCTAGGGGTGGATTGGACGCCAAGAAATCAGAGAGGAACATGTCGCCGCCTAGGAACGCGTCACCGCCTGTACTGATCTCGTTACCCGTTAGATCGAGGCTTTTCAGCTTCCATCGTCCAGCAGTGATAATTGAGCGCATCATGTAGAATTCATCCAAGTCATCCTCCCTGCATTGGATGAGAGATATGTTTTCAATTGATGGATGATCTTTGATTGCACCGCATACTTCATTGAGGATTTGGACGTTGTCAATACGGCAGCCGGTCAGTGACAGTTCTTCCAGGACGTTGTTGAGTTTCATGTACTTCAATACAAATGAAATGGTATCGCGGCCAAATACATTCGATTCCAAGAAAACTCTAGGGAAGTGAGTCCCTTTGAGGCCATCCAACAATACGTTGAGAACTACCTTCGGAAGTTCTATCCCGCCCAAAGTCAAGCTGGGTTTGAACGGCTCTTCTCCCGGGACGCACTTGATAGCATGCTGGTACTCCTTCAGGGAACCGGCAAAAGCTTGCCAGTGACGGAGGAAAGAATAATGATACGGAAGGCGGGAAGTGTCTATCCTGATATGACCGTTGCCCTGCCCATGCATCATCTTTGTTGTTTCCTCGCGAATTGTATCGAGGAAACTTGTTGTTGTGTGAGCACGTCCATCGTCTACCGAAGACCAGTAATCGGGCGAAGGAGGCTCAACTGTGTACTCCCATTTCTGGTTTCGCAGCATCGATTCCTGATATTGCAACCTTGTTTCGAGCCGTTCCATTTTATCCGACATTGCATTCATATTGCTTTGCAGTGAGCGGTTGCTGTCCACCAACTCCTGCTCAACGATTTGATGGCTCGCAACTCACGCGCAGCAGATTCATCCATATCCACCCCTGCCCGCAGCCACCGTCGTCGCATGTCCTGCGCTTCTTCGCGCTGTGACTTCCCCCGACGTTGCTCATAATTGCCCCGCGATCTTCTTTGATATCCCGCCAGTGGGGATGGTCCTCCTTTCAGCGCGGGGTTGAGCCTGGTTTTGGCGGAAAGATAAGCAAATCCGGAGGTCCGGGGTTGGAAGTTGGAAGAGCTCCTCTTCTTCTCTCCCCGCGGGGCGGAGCGGATGGAGATCGATCGAAGTCGAAGCGCCCCCCGCGCATCAACAGAGATGAGCGAGACGAAGGTAAAGAAGATGGCGGGCGCCATCGAATCGCCCCCAGACGCCAACGGCGCCGCCGCTCACGTGTCCACCTCTGCAGTCGAAGCGCCGGCGGAAGCGGTGGCCGCCGCGAAGCCGGGGGGCGCCGTGCACCAACCGCAAGATGCCAACGCCTCGGCAGACCCGGAGGTTCCACAAAGCCTCGATGCAGACAACATCTCCACCGCGACGGCCGTTCACTGGGACGACGAGTTTCTTAGTTCTCGCGCCACGCGCTGCTCGCTCAACCCAGCCTCGTGGGACAGGCGACGACTCAGAATCGCCGCCTGCGGCTGCCTCTCCTCGTCCATCATCTGCATCGTTCGACTCCTCGTAGAGCGACCGGGGATTCCCTCCGCCTATTTAATCCACTCGATCGTCATACTGATCGATCTCATTCTCATTCACGTCTTCACATACACCATGTGGCTTTCAGTGGCGGGCGAGTTGGTTGCCATCGTATTTGCAACGTGCTTCCACCTCACTGCACAAAAGGTCTTTGAGTTGTTGGAAACGACATTAATCGCCGCGCTGGTGAGCTTTCACATGATACAGTCACGAAATGCGCACTGGGACCACGAAGAAGAACTGGAACGAGATGTGGTGGGGATGCAATTGTACATTGAGCTGCAGGCAGACAGCAGCAAGCACGGGGATGCAGACGACGACTTTGAAGATGCCGGGGCGGTCCAAACAATACAGCAACGCCGGGTCAGCGGCCTGTCCAGGTCTGGTCGCGAAAAGATGAAAGAGGACAGTGGAAACATAGATGAAGAGAGAGGGATGCTCGCTCCGCGATCGGACATGACCAATGTTTCTTCGTTTGCAACGACTCTACGATCTCGGACGAATGGTACATCCTCAGAGGGGAAGAGTTGGTGGAACCATTTCTTCGATCACTTTCTGGATGGATCGGCGGGGGTACTGTACACATCCTTCGTTGGGCTCATAATCGACGAGATCGTCAACGTTGGCGGCTCGTCGAAGCGTTGAATGAGGTAGCGCTGAGTTAGAAGCGTGCGGTATCCTCACAGAGTAACCCCAAAATGCTCTGCCAAAGCTTCTCTCCAGTCCGCCTCGCTGTCAAACTGGATCTTCCTGACAGCCTTTCCTCGTTCCATCCACTTGACATATCCCTCTCCCAGCGTGCAGTGACCCCCTTCAGTACTGATCACGCAAAGTCTCTTTCCACAGAAGGTTGGGCTCCGGTTCAGCACGCGGTCCAGCCCGAGGGCAAACTCTTCCGCGTCGTGAGGTAGATCGTCCTTTGCGTGGAAACAGTACATTGATTCTTCCTCGTTGTCTCCCGTGACTATTCGTTTCCTGTAGAGCGTCGTGTCGAACCTGTCCCCTTCACTGGAGGCGAATCGAAACGAGTCTCCGTGCGTGTCCAAAGTTGGATCGTCGTGGCGGATGGGAAGGATCACGTTACAAACACCCGGCGTGCCGAAACCGACATCCACCAATACCGATACGGATGCGTCATCAGATGGGAGGTCATCTATCAGAATCACCACGTGTGCCGGAATTTCCTGCAAGCATCCGACGTCCGCCACCGCCAATCTCGCGCGAAAGCCCAGCGATCGCAGCAGCCACGCGAAGGATAAATTCAGCTCGTAGCAAAACCCGCCGCGACCGGATAGTATCTTCTGCAACGATTGACCCACATCAAGGGAAGTCAGCTCTTCGGCTGGTTTTCGTGGTATGTGCGGCACCGCATCGTCGGCGGGGTGGGAGTGCTGGTCGAGGTTCTCGAACGGGCAGGCAAAGAGGTGCGCCGTCAGAAGCAGCTGCAAGTCGGCGAGGCCCTCGTCGTCCAGGGCCCTTTGCCCAGAGCCAGCTTTTGCAATGAGCAAACCGGCATCGTCGGAAGGGATGCAAATCCTCTCGAGATATTTCGCGCGCGTAGCACGATCATCTGCCTCGATCGCAAAGCCATCAGCGTTGATGTTGATGTGTGCGACGCCCTCGGTCTGAAGCGCGGATGCATCGATCGAAGACCGGCAGCGAGAATCGCCGCCGATTGGGCCCACCCAGCCGTTCGCCGACCATATGGCTGGGCGCAGACATACGAGCAGCGCTGCCGTCCGCATGTGGTTGTGTGGCGGGGGCGGGCTCGCTCCCGCGGCGCTCAAAACTCACGTGATAATATCACGTGTGATTGCGTGACCGTGCAGGAAAGAAAGAAAGGTTTGTCGCGCCGGCGAAGTTAAAAAAAAACTGCTTAGGACGGTCTCCATCGCCAACTGGTGGTTCGATCGTGATAAAGGTCAGGTAAGGCTAAAACCGTTGGCGATATACTTCGGAGCGAAGTTTGCGTTCTACCGAAAGTCGGCATCTTCTCGGGAAATTGTTAGGAGATGCGTCTCAGCATTTTTTCCGAATCGTGGTGAGACAGTGAAAAAGCGGGGAAAGCAGGAGGCGTGCGACAAAAGACGAGACATTTTTACCAAGCAAGACGGCTTCTTCGGACGGAAGCCATCTCCGGAGTAATTTTAGGCCTCTTGTGTCTTTGTCTCCTCACTATTGTCCGTACGACAACAATGTTACATAACAAAAACGCATAATGACATATCAACACCGCAGGAGGGACACTATTTGAGACGGTTCACGTGTCCACCTCTCCGCCCTCACATTTTGCAATTTCTTCTTCGGCGTCCGAATCGCTCCCGCCGACACCGGCCCAGTGGCCCCGAGTGATCGCTCCAAGGACAATGGCCGTCGTTGCGCGAATCGCCCTCCGATGCATGCAATCGCGTCACAAAAGTTACGATCAACGCGGGTGCGCCCTCTAATCATAATTTTTGCATCAAGCCCCAACGCAACACGTCGGTGCATGCAACTTGTCGTTCTCCCTCCCCCCACGATCCGCCAATATGAACGCCCCCCGCCCCAAGCGGCGCCGCTCCCGGCCCTGCGACCTCCGCGACGACGTCGCACCCCACGTCCATCCCGACGCCGAGGCGGCCGTGGCCGCCTTCAACAACCGCGGCGCCGACTGCCTCGAACGCGGCGCGGCCGAGGACGCCGCGGACTGCTTCCGCCGCGCCGCGTCCCTCTGCGCGCCGGCCCTGCCCCGGAGCGTGTGCCAGGGGGCGCTCGCGGGCCTCCTCCCGCCGTCAACGAGCCGAAGCGCGGCAAGGAGGGTCAGCCTCGACGCCTCCGACGGGGACCCGATGGAAGTTGACGCGCCTCCGCCTTCCCGGCCGGCCTCCCCGCCCGCCTCCACCGCAGCGATACCCGCGGCGCCCCCAAGAAGCGAGTACGACGAGGGCCTGGCCACCTACGCCCGGCCCCTGCGCATCGACGCCGCGTCGCGAGCGGACCCCGCCCCCGTTTTGCTCTTCAACCTGGGACTGCTCCGCGCCCGCTCCGGGGACGACGCCGCCGCCGCGGGCTGCTTCGAGCACGCCCTCGCCGTCCTCCGGTGCCCCTCGCGGCCGCCCCAAGAGCAAGCCCACGAAACTCCCGCGGCGGACCAAGCGGACGGATTGGCGGCCGTCCCGCTCCTCCACAACCTGGGCCACGTGCACCGCCGCGCCCACAACAACGAGCTTGCTCGGGCGATGTACGCCCGGGCGCTGGCGGCGGCCGAGGCTGCCCCCCCGAGCCGCGCCGCCCGCGCGGCCGCCGCCGCCGCGCGGAACTGCCTCGGCGTCCTCGCCTTCCGCGCCGCGGGGACGGCGGGCGGGGCGCCGTCCGCGGACGGAGGGGATAAAGTGGACGGGGCCGCGCAAGCCCTGGAGATGTTCGCGGCGAGCCTCGCCCTCCGCCGGGGGTTGCTGGAGGAGGCTCCCGCCGACGACGAGTTGCGGAGGGACGTCGCCACGGCGATGAACAACGTGGGGAGGGCGCACTACTTGCGGGGCGAGTACGACGCCGCCCTCGCGGTTTATGTGGAGGCCTACCGGCGGCGGTGCGCGATGCTGCCGCGCGACCACCTCGACCGGGCCGCGAGCGCGTACAACCTCGGGCAGACGCGCCACCGCCTCGGGCACCTCGACGAGGCGCTGGCGCTGTATCGGGAATTTCACCGCATCGTGAAGCACCGCCTGGGGCCCGTCCACCCCGACGTCGCCGTCGGCCTCAAGTGCCTCGCGCAGGTCCACCGCGATCGCTCCGAATACGACGATGCGGCAAGATTGTACAACGACAGCCTCGCCGCCGCCAGGGCCGCCCTCGGCCCGCGCCACCCCGAGGTGGCCGGCACCCTCAACAAACTCGGCAACCTCCACTACGAGCGGTCCGACTTCGCGTCCGCCCTCGCCGCGTACGAGGAGGGACTGGCCGTGGAGCGCACCGTCCTCCCCCGCGGGCACGCCAACATTATCGTGACATTGACGAACCTGGCGCAGACCCACGGGCATATGGGGGACCACCGCGCGGCGCTGGAACGGCACGCGGAGGCGTGCGCGCTGCAGACGGAGGCGCTGGGACCGACGCACCCCAAGGTGGCGGCGGCGCTCGGGAACGTCGCGCGAGCGAGCTGCCGGCTGGGACACTACGACCGGGCGCTGAACGCGCAGCAAGAGGCGTTGAGGATCCGGCGGGCAATCCACGGGAACGCCCACGCGGACGTCGCCGCGACCCTCAATTCCATCGGGCTCGTGCTCTTCCGGCAGGGACGGTACGACCGCGCCGTCGCGGCGTTCGAGGAGTCGCTGCGCGTCCGTCGCCGCTGCGCGGGCGAGCGGCCCGGCGACGTGGCCGCGGTGCTCTACAACATCGCCACGGCGCACCTCGAGCGGGGCGACGCGGCCCGCGCCATGGCCGGGTACGCCGAGACGCTGGAAGTGGAACGCGCGTCCCTCGGGCGGGACCACCGCGGGCGCCTCGCGACGCTAAGGCACGTGGCCGGGGTGTGCCGGGGGCGGGGCGAGCTGGACGCCGCATTGGGGCACTTCGCGGAGGTGCTGCGGATCGAGCAGCGGCACGGCGGCGCCGACGGTCCCGGCGCGGCGAGGGCGTTGAACGCGATGGGGAACATTTACTTGCGGAAGGCCGATACGGCCAGGATGATGGAGTGCTTCGCGGAGGCGACGCGAATCTTCGCGCTGCGGGGCGCGGCGGGCGTGGAGGACTGCGACTGCGACGACGACGAGGATGCGGACCTGCGAATCACCGGATACAACTTTTACAGCCTTGCCCTCTCCCATCCGGAATGCGCCGCCGCGGCGTGAGCTGGTATGTACTCTAAAAGTTATGTACCCTCGAGAGATCGCAGGACAAGTATGTATCGTAAGCTTCAATCGCTGAATGAGATGCACGCCCTCGAGCCATCCGCGTTTTGGGAGAGACAGAGAGGAAAGAGATCGTCTCCTCGACTTCGCCGAAGTGTCTCAGCTCTCAGTTGTCTCAGCGTCTCTTCGCTTTTCTCTACGTACGTAGTTGTACGTAAAGTAGATAACCGAGTCCCCCGCCCCCGGCCCCCTCTTGCTTCTCTCCGCTCCCTCCCGCCTCCCCCGCCTCCACCCCCTCTTCCCCCACCCTCCTGCCCCCCTGCTCAACCCACATCTCTAGCTATCTCCCCAT
>JALLAP010000487.1:0-12489 GCA_036939355.1 Thalassiosira profunda | reverse complement strand
GTGACCTTGCTTTATCTAGACATCTCAATAATCTACGTGACTCACACACCCGGCCTGGACGTGAGGTTGCTTTCGTAGGTTTGCACCCACGTGGAAGTTGCAAATCGACGACACGCGTCACACGTCAGAAATCACCCGCAAAGATCTCGAGCCCCCGCCGGCCGCCGACTGCCGCCGATCGACAGCTCAAGCAATAAGGCCGCCGCGCAACTCGAGAACCCATCAAGCCACTGGCGCTGCCACCGAGCACTACATACTGTTGCTGCTCACACAGCTAATCAAAGATGACGGTATCATCCGGGCTCCTCCGCCTCCTCGCTCTCGGCCTCTCGGCATCGACGGCCACTGCATTCTCCGCCACGGCGGCGGCGTCGACGTCCTCCCTCCAAACCCTCCTTGCCACCCATCAGCAGGAGATTGTCGCCCTCAAGGACGTCGCCTCGTCGATCTCCAAGGACGAAGCAATTGCGCCCACAAACGATGTCTTTTATCTGCGTTACGTCCTTGATGGCTCGTATCGCAACGAAGACGATCGCATCGCCGCCCTCAACTCCAACATCGAATGGAGGGCGAACGACGGCAAAGACATCGTGACCAGCGCTCACGATGCCATCGAGGCGGCGACGGAGGGCGAAACGTGGGACAATTGGCCGGTGTTTGCGGCGGCGCCTCATGCGGAGGTCATTGGGGCATACCTCACCTCGAAGCAATGTATCACCACACACCTGCCCTCTACGGACGATTTGGTGTACTGCATTCGAGCAGGAAAGATTGACGACGCGGGGCTCATGTCCGCCGTATCTGTGGATCAAATGGTCGACTTCTTTTTATATGTAAAGGAGGTGAATGCCCAGGCGGCCGACTTGCGCAGTGTGCAATCCGATTCTCTGGTGAAAATCGTTACCTGCCAGGACATGAGCGGTCTCAAGCTGATTGGCGGATCAAAAGATTTCCAGAAGTCGCTCTCAACGGCGTCGAAGTTGGCGAACGGGCTGTACCCGTCGCTGAACGGGCGGACGCTGATTCTCAATCTCCCAAAGCTAGCGGGGGCTCGTTCGTTGTTAGTGTCTTGACTTCTATGAAGGTGCACTCGCAGTGCCCATTGCTCCTTGCTCGACCGAAATTTGTGAAAAAAGTGCTGAACAAATAAGTGCCAACTGGCATCAGCTGTCGTCCCTTCGGATCGTCCCCCCCAGCCTCAAATGTCAATGAAGATCTCCTTCAGCTTCTCGTTCAAGCGGACAGTATACTCCGTAAATGCCACCTCTAACGCCAGCGCAGCTGGCTGGACTTCCCTCTCGACATATCCCTTCAACCGTGGATCGTCCTCCGGCGCCTCCTGGTACTTGGCGACAATCCGCATGTTCTCCTTGATGGCCCGGAGCTCGGTTTCGGCCTCCACCGCGCGCTTGGTGGCCTCTGTCACGCGCTCCTCGGCCTCTTCCTTTTGGCGCTGGATATGATCAATGGCCTCTTCCATACCCTCGGCATTCAGAATTTTGCCGTCCGCCGCCTCCTTGTAGCGATTGGTGGTGCAAAGGGTGCCGTCTTGGCCTCGACGGAGCATCTTGAATTGAGCGCGAGGCGCGCCGGCCAGCGCCGGATCGATACGATCTTCCCCAAAATCTGTCGCCTTTCTCTCGCGACTAGAGCGCCTAGTTGGGGGGGGGACGCTCTTGGCCCGGCCACGGCGGCCATGCGTTTTATTGGGCGCGCGGCCCCGGGTGGTTGGGTTGGGCGTCATCGACATGGTTGCTGTGCTTTGGAGGTGTGTGTGGCTGGGCAATTTATTTCGGGGGGACAGTGAAAAAAGGGGGGAATCTCTAGCAACGGCCACGAAAAATTCGGCGGGCTACCCCACTAAGGCAAGAAGTTCCCCGCCCATCCATGGTACAAAAGTAAAAGCACATGCGCAATCCCTCGCGCCGCAGCCCTCGACGACCTCGACGCAGGCCACACAACCCAACCCCCCGCCTTCTAGCTCCCTCCCTTGACAAAATGAGCTTTCTGATAAAAGTGTACAGCGTGAGAGTCCGCCCTGGTGCCCATTCCCCTACCGTGACAGTCGGAGAGGTAGTGCGTTGCTTCCCAATTGGGGACACCATCGTGGCCTACACAGCACATACCGATGAACTGCTGGGCCCGCTTGAAATCAGTCCGGTCACCGTCAGGGCCATCCTCGCCATGGACGGCGGCGAGCGCCCCGGATTATCGGGAAGGCGGGCAGAACCGTTTTGGGAAGGCCAAAACCATCGTCATGAACGTGCACATTGAGAACCACGCAATCTATACGGATGCCGCGGCATTGGACCATGCCTTCGGGGAGCTGGAGTACGAGCGCGCGGGCGGAGGGGCGCCAGCCGAGCGCGTCTCGGGCGGCTCGGTCGGGGAGGGGACGGGGGAGGAGGCGTCGGAGGAGGAGCATTCACACGGCTCTGACCGTGCCGTGGCCCTCGGAGTGGCCCTCGGGGAAGTGCAGGCCGAAATCACCGCCCCACGTGTTCGGGGGGACGCCGAATCCGAGGAGGAGGACGCCGAATTCGAGGGGGTGGACCAACTCAGTTGGGGGAGCGCCGAATCATCCGAGGGAGGGGGCACCGAATCCGAGGGGGAGAGCGGCGCGGGGCTCCCCGGGGTGGACGGCCGTCGCGTGGAGGACGCCGAATCCGAGGGGGAGAGCGGCGCAGGGGGCGGGGGGGATAGCGGGGAGGCGGAAGACGGTATTCTCTCCCTGTTGTTTGCCAAACTCAAGGCCACAAACCCCATGCTTCGCCCTAATCCAGACGGGTTGAAGCTGGCCCCCGACATCGCCGCCCACGACACCTTCCTGAAACCCACCTTCAAGGCCGAGACCGGGGGCAGCATCTCCGTAGAGGAGATTGTAGCCTCAAAGACCTTGCCAGCGAGACTTGGCGGGAGATGGAAGCCGCGCAACTGCGCGTATTTGTGGCCCAAACTCAAAGACACCCTTCTCGAAGAGGACGAGGAGGCCTTGTTTGGATTTGGTCCGAGGAAATCGAACAAATCGAGCAGTCTTCTGTGCAGAATGAAGGATTGTGAAAACTTTTGTGAAAATTATGTCGGCATCCCGAATGGTGATTCAAAGATGGACCATATGTGCAGGAAGCATTATTATACGCACTTGGCGGATCCAGAACTGAGGGTAAGACTTCTCATGTCTCGTTGTTGCAAATGACTCTCTCACCATTCCTGACACACTATTGATTGCTTTGTCATCTACTGCAAGGCGAAGTACACCCAAAAATATCTTGGACACCCCAGCAAATATGGCGACAGGTACAAGGAGACGACGTTGACAGCTGTTCCAGAGGAGCTGAAGGGGGAGTTCTACCAAAAGGGCGACCCCCTCAAGTACGTGCCATCTGGCGACAAGCGCATGATAAAGTGCCGAAACAAAGAATGCCCGCATATGGGCAATAGTGCGCGTATGGATCATATGTGCCAATTCCATTATCGCCGCAACACCGTTGCAGCACAGCGGCACGTCGCGGAGAAGCGCGCGGCTCAGGCCGCAAAGGTCGAGCGCAGAGAGTTTGAGGATATGTCTCTGCACGAAAAGGTCTCCACCCAGACCTACGATACGAGCCCCGAGGATATCGAGCGCAACCCTAACTGGCAGACAGACCTCGACGGCGACGTCCACATGGTAACAATGCGACGTGTCTTGTGTGCAATTCATACTTGTGTTTCCGATCTCACCTTTTCTCTTGCTTGCTTCCAATGTCGCAGTCACAGAATGCGTGGATCCATCACTGGCTCAAAGGGGACGTACTGGAGAAGCTCTTCAGGGACAAGCACGGGGACATTGTGATCATGCCGCTCGCCGACCTATTGAAGAAGAGCACGATGAGTGAGTTGATGTCGATGCATCCTCATCTTGCCAGAAGTCGCGTCGACAAGAACTGGAAAGATCAGTACGCTTGGGGAACCACCGACTGGTTCGGCGGCTACCTCTTCATGCAGGGCCACCACGAACACGAGATGAAGGAGGGCGACGTTCTCCTCTGCATGCACGTCACCCCCAATAACAAACAACACAATGGCGTCAACGGCTACGAAGACTTCCACCAGTTCAAGCCTGTGGGCAAGGGACCAAGGGGCGATGGCGACAAAATGAACAAGAACCATGTGTGCATGGTTCGGGCCAAAGCACAAGTCCGCCCCTGTCTCATCACCAAGTACGTACTCAAGAAGGGATGCAAGATCTCCGAGGCAGATATGACTGTGGTGAGGGTCAACGGGGACATGCAGAATGCGGTGAGCATCGACGCCAAGGCGAAGGGAGCGGGAGCTATCAGGATCACGGAGCTTGGCGCCATCTGGGAGGGTTAGCTTGATGTACAGTATAAAGCATACTCGGGATTGGTCAAACTTTTCACGCCACTGCTGCCCAAGGCGGTGCGGGAGCGGATTCGGTTCGAGTCTGGGCCGTTGAGTGAGGTCGAGGACTTGCGAGAGGTGGCAGAGGGCGGGGCGATGAGGATTCAGTTTGTGGAAGAGGTGGCAGCGTTGGCGTACGGTGATTAGGCATGCGTGTTGGATATTAGTGTAACGTTTATCTCCGCCCCTTTTTGGTCTTTCCCTTTCCTTTCTTTCCCTTGCCACCGGCCTTTTTGCCCCCAAAGCCGCCGGTATCCTTCAACGGAAACTCTCGCATCATCTTTGCATGCTGCTCTGCCATTTGCACCGTTCCTGGATCGGTGCTCAGCAGCTCTGGTATCTCCAGACAGTCGTAGATCAATTGAAGCGCCTCTCGTTCCTCCGTCGTCAAATCTGGATGCCAGATCCGCAGCATCAAGATGTACCGCATCTCGTCGGAATCGTTTATTGCGTCGTGGTAAATGCTCGTATCAAACAAGATGACATTCCCTTCGAGCCATTGGCGGGTTTCGTCTCCCACCGACAGACGGCACTTGTTGTTGCCATTTTCTGGAATCACCAGTGGCACGTGAGACGTGAGGACAAAGTTTGTAAAGTCGCTGTGCGGTTTGATGGACGTTTGGGGCTTCATTGACGCGAAGAACGCCTCGGCCGCGGGCACTCCGCTTTTGTGGATGGCTTTCGATGTGACCGGGAAGAGCTTCGCATTGGTTTCGTCCCACTGGCCTCGATTGAGGAGCACCAGCGTCTTCCATCCTTCCCCGTAGCTCTCTGCATCCGTTGTCAACGCCCCCGCCCAAATGTTGTTCCCTTCCGACTCGAGTTTGTCCGGATTCAACATCACCGAGAGAAACTCCTCCCGTATGGCCGGATAGGACTTTGACAGCGCCTTTGCCCAAGGAAGGTCATCCACGTCGTCCCACCACGCCACAGCTTTCAGGCCAGGCACATAAGAAGGGGAGTGTTGATAGCATCGGCTCGTCTCGGCATCCGTGATGGGTGGCGATTGCTGATCACCCACAAACTCTCTGTGCTCGTAGTCAAGTTCGAGCAGGCGCCAGGATTGCAGCACCCGCTCGATTTTCGAGGCGGGGAATTTCGACAGCAGCGCCTGCTCCACCTGTCCTGCAAAGGTGTTGGGAGAGAGGGGCGACGTTGTGGGCGGCGTGGTGGTGCTCCGATCGATGGTTGCAACATCGCCGCTGCTCATTGGCAATTGCTGGATGATGCCACCGCGTCGAAGAGGAAGACGGAAAGGGCGCGCAGGCGAGTAGGCACCCACGAGGCCGGGCAGGCAGAGGTGGAGGATCCTCATGGCTGAGCTGAGAGGGTCGGTGCAGCTGCCACCGCGGCCGCCGAGGAGCGCGGCCGGCAGAGAAGGGAGAGGCGGGGCGCACACCCAGGGCCCCCCGGAGGACAGCGCCGAAACTTCGCAAAGCGCCAAATATAGTAAGGATTCCTATTGATCTCCTACGGAGGTGCGAAGGTGCACCGCCCATCCAATCTCCGCCACAAATCGCGTCGACAATCACCCCCCAGCCATCACTCTTCCTACCACCCCACGCACACTATGCACCTCCTCATCGCTGCTGTCGCCTCACTCGCCGGCCCGTGCGGGGCGTTCGCCCCGGGCCTGATGATGGCCCCGAAAACGACGGCGTCCGCGGCGACGTCTCTACGAATGGCGGAGGGCGAGGACGAGGAGCCCGTGCTGAACAAGTGGAGCCGGTAAGACGATGATGCCTGCGCTAGATTGCTTTGATATCGCTAGCGCCTGATCTCTCTGATTTTCAATTCTATTCATGCAGCACGCTCACCGCGCCGAAGGTACAGGGGGCGTCGCAGGCGATGCTCTACGCCACCGGCCTCAAAGAAGAGGACATGTCCAAGCCCCAAGTCGGCATCTGCTCGGTCTGGTACGAGGGCAACCCGTGCAACATGCACCTCCTCGAGCTCTCCGAGCACGTCAAGAAGGGCGTCGTCGGCAGCGACTTGGTCGGCTACCGCTTCAACACCGTCGGCGTGTCCGACGGCATCTCGATGGGCACCAACGGAATGCGCTACTCCCTCCAATCGAGGGATCTGATTGCCGATTCCATCGAAACCACGATGGGGGCGCAGTGGTACGACGGATGCATCGCCCTCCCAGGATGCGACAAGAACATGCCGGGAGTCATCATGGCGATGGGACGCCTGAACCGCCCGGGCATCATGGTGTACGGCGGGACGATCCGCGCGGGGACGCAGCCCTCCAACGGGGAAACGCTCGACATCGTCAGCGCCTTCCAATCCTACGGCCAGTTCGTGTACGACAAGATCACTGAGGAGGAGCGGAAGGAGATCATCCAGCACTCCTGCCCCGGACCCGGCGCGTGCGGCGGCATGTACACGGCCAACACAATGGCCACGGCCATCGAGGCGCTGGGGATGAGCTTGCCCTACTCGTCGAGCTCCCCCGCCGACTCCCAGGAGAAGCGGGACGAGTGCGAGCGGGCCGGGGCCGCGATGAAGGTGCTGCTGGAGAAGGACCTCAAGCCGCGGGACATCATGACCAAGGCGGCGTTCGAGAATGCGATTCGTATGGTGATGATGACGGGCGGGAGCACCAACGCCGTGCTGCACTTGATTGCCATGAGTCGGTCGTGCCAGGACCCGGCGGTGGCCATCACCCTGGACGACTTCCAACGCATTTCCGATGTGGTGAGTGCTTACCTACAAAGGATGGGCTGACGTATTGTTTGTGTTTGGACCAACTAATGCTCTGTTCGATATCTGCCCAGACCCCATTCCTTGCGGATCTGAAGCCCTCTGGAAAGTACGTCATGGAGGACGTCCAAAACATCGGAGGCACTCCCGGAATGATCAAGTTCTTGATTGACAACGGCATGTTCGACGGAGATCAGATGACCGTCACGGGCAAGACGCACAACGAGAATCTGGCCGATATGAACCACCCTGGATTGACCCCTGGACAGGAGATCATTCGTCCTTTGGACGATCCGGTCAAAGCCACGGGACATTTGCAGATAATGTACGGCAACCTGTGCCCCGGAGGAGGAGTGGCCAAGATCACCGGCAAGGAGGGAGAGACCTTTACTGGCACTGCGAGGGTGTACGACAACGAGCAATTGATGCTTCGCGGGCTCGAAAACAAGGAGATTAAGTGCGGAGACGTCGTCATCATTCGCTACGAGGGACCCACGGGCGGGCCCGGGTTGCCGGAGATGCTCACGCCCACCAGCGCCATCATGGGAGCCGGACTCGGCGACTGCGTGGCCCTCCTCACTGACGGACGCTTCAGCGGCGGCAGCCATGGATTCTGCATCGGCCACATCACCCCGGAGGCCCAGGTGGGCGGTCCCATTGCCCTCGTGCAGAATGGCGACCCCATTCGCATCGACGCCCGTTCCGACCAGCGAACGATCGACCTCCTCATCTCGGATGAGGAGTGGGAGGCGCGGCGGAAGGCGTGGTCGCCCCCGCCCCTCCGGGCGAGCCAGGGGACGCTGTTCAAGTACATCCAGTGCGTGGCCACGGCGAGCGAGGGATGCGTCACCGATGAATTGAAGGCTCCCGCCATTGCCGAAGCGGCTCCTAAAACTCCTGCTGTTGCCGAGTTGGAGGCAAAGATCAAAGCTCTTGAGGCGTTGGCATGAGACAAGTGAATGGTTTTGTAGACGAGTTGAGTGGGGCGTGTCGAGCGGCGGAATCAGCAAGGGAAAGATTCGTTGAAGGATAATATTAGCTCAGTGTGCGCTCATCATCTATTCATCTATTGTAGCACTGTTGCGTAGCTCTCATGCATTTGACCTGAGTCCTCGAGCCCATTCAAAGAAGGCGGCCAGGAAGGATGCAAATAGGCCGTCCTTCTTTTGTGCAAGGAGAGACTCGCCAGCGTCATCATCCTTGTTCGCCGACCAATGGCGCACGGAACGCGTGATGCGTTGCTTCAATTCCAGCGTTGAGCCCGTTGGATACACCCACGCCATTTGAAACCCAACAACGGAATCCAATGATAAAGCAAGGAGGCATCCCAAAGCGAACACATTGTTGCCCCTGTCGCCTCCGCTTCCAATCATATTGAGCAGGAAATAGCACAGTTTGAAGAAATCTCCGGCCACCCAGCCGCCCACCATTACAACAGACAACCCCTCCGTTGTTTCCCTCCTCCAATTTCGTACCGCTTGGGGCAACGCCAGACAACTCTCCAGGACGATTGATGTGTGCTTCAGCCACAAAATCCCTATCATTCGATATCGAGGATACCAATACACATCGAAGAATAGCTTGACCGCCATCGACGTAAGAAACAACAGCTCCATGTATTCCAGGAAACTGTGCTTTTGCAAGATGCTGTGTGGTGAGAAAAGATTCCGCAGATGCGCAGACATAGCACGGGAGAACTTCGTCCGCCAGGAGGGTTGGCTGCCATTGCTTTTCGACGAGAGAGAATGCGTCAACGGTGGTTCGGCAACATTGATTCCCCCGTCTGACTTCCGCTTCCTTTGCCAGCTTTGGTGTTGGCGGTGCAGCAGCATCATTGCATGCAAAAGCATCAATTGGACGATGATCATTGACAAGCTTTGGCCCAGCAAATCCCATTGCAGTACTGATTTCTCAGGTTCTGAAGATTGAATGGACGCCGCTGTGGGTGTCAGGAACCCATCAATCTCCATCCCCGCCTCGGTGGATATAACGGGGAGCTCATCGAGCTCCATCCCCGCCCCCGCCCGAGCCGGCACTGGCCTCTGCCTCTGCGCCTCGAGGAGCAATCCATGAAAATACAGCAACCGCAACAAGTGTGCTGACAACAACAGCAGCACCGTGGCACGGCTCATGCCCGTATCAACCCCCTCAGCATTGTTTCTGCCATCCCCCGCTCCGTTCTGATGCGCACCGAAGTCAAATGTCTTTCTAGCGCCGGCGCCGGGCGATATCCCTTGCAAACTATTGCTCGAAGGCGGCGAGGCGATCGTTGCCATCATTGCCCCCGGAGAGTCTTCATTCTCGTGATGCTGATTATTTCGCTTGCGCAGATAATACCCTCCCTCCCGGTCCATGCCCAACGCTGCTGCCTCGTCCGGGTCCGGGGCCGATCCATCGTCATTGTCCCCGGCGGGCGCCAATTGTTGCAGTATCGAGAAATATTGCGGCAGGTAGGAGGGGAAGGGGGAGAGAGCAAAGAGGAGCTGAACGTAATCCATTTTGCCGCTCTGCTTGTCGTCGGCGGCAGGCCACGAACCACCACACGAGAACACAGCCCTCGGCCAGCAGGACCTAGGGTTGACGGCGGGGAAGAGCGGCGCCGAGGAGTTGGGCGGCCGCCGTGAGTTGAGAGTGGGTGATGTTGAGAGTTGAGAAGCTTGCTTGGAGGCGAAAAGCGGTGTCACGTTTCAGACGTCTTCCCTCCGTCACCAGTCACCCCAACCTGCCACCTCCCGCGCCCCTCGGCCCCGCGCCCGCCCCCGCCCTGTCCGCACAGGTGAACCGGCCCTCCCTCCGCTGGCCACAGTGGGCTGCAATGGTGTCGTACGAAAACGGGAAGTTCGTCCTCCGCCGAGGAGACGAAACAACAAACTTGCAATACAAAAGCAGACGCACAAAGAGGATACTCCTCGTTGCTCTGTCGTGTTCGTTGATCTACACCTACCTCGTGTTCCTGAGGAGCCAACCACCACAATCGTCGGATTTGTCTCTTCTAGCTGCCGCTCGAGACGCGGGCGTCGGATCTGCAGACACATCTTCACAAATCAACCCCGATACCGCCGAAGACTCGTGGGACGGCAAAGAATACACGGACATAGAAGAGAGTCAATTCGCTCCTGGGTCGAAGGAGAAGCAATCAGTGGAAGTTTCACCTAATAGCCCTGATGCAGATGAATCAGAGGATACTATATCTGAAAACAGCCCTGATGCAGATGAAATACCCCAGACCTCTCCCGGATTGGAGGAAGATGAGCAACAATCAGAGGATATCTCCGAAAACAGCCCTGATGCAAATGGAGACGATGCATCAATATCAGGGGGGGATGAGAGACAATCAGAGGATGTCTCTGAATCAGGGGGAGGGGGAGACGAGCAGCATACCCCGAGCCTTGCTCTGAACAAAAAATACTTGGATTACCTGCAATCACTCGATCCGATCCCCCGGAAAGTGCATATGTTCTTTCCGGACAAGGACTACTGGCGCAAGGAGCCAATCAACCCTTTCGTGGAGCACAGCATACTGAGTCTGAAGAAGCTCAACCCGGAGTGGAATGTGACTGTGTACGATGACGATATGGTGGACGACGTCATTCGGAGAGGGGCAGACGCCAATATCATCCCAAAAGAAGAATGCGAACTTTTGGTGGGCTCCAAAGATGACGAGGGGAATGTGGTTCACGAGCCAGCGCACATCGTCGAGAGGTCGGACATTGCTCGTCTGCTTTTGATGTTTATGGAGGGAGGGCTTTATTTAGACGCCGATCGACTCATCAGCAAGAAGATCGAAGACGCCATCCAACCGAACACGAGGCTATGCCTGCCGACCCACAATGATATCAATTTCAGTCAAGATTTGCAGTGCACTGCGCAGGGCAACGAGATGTTTCTTGCAATGATAAAAGAAGCATCCACAATACGAATACCGCTGGAGCGGAGGTGGGGCTGGATAAAGGGAGGCAATCTGTTTGACCTTGGTCCCAATTTGTACAACCGGCACATCTTCATATACTTATTCGGCGGGGATAAGGATACGCACAAGACGTATGAGAACTACGCGGTGCCCAGAACGCTGATAGAAGAACACGCAGATGGGGTGATCGTCACCAAGAAGGAAGCCGAGTGCAATGATGGCTTCTTGGTGGATGCATCGCTTCCAAAATGTTACGGCAGAGGAGGTCTTTATGCTCAATACGGGATGAAGGCCTGGGGACCATTGGTTAACGCGCGTTGGGCCAAAGAGGACGAGGAGGGATAGGCAATCAGGGCACCTCACAATGTCACAGAATTCGTTACATACCCATAAAACTGCTTCACTAATCTGCCCAGCCTACCTCTCGACACATTCCACAACAGCGCTTATTTCTTGTTCGCCTTGTAGTAGTTGATGAGGCCGTTCGTCGAGCTGTCGTGGCTGCTAACCTTTTCACTTCCTTCCAACTCGGGCAGAATCTTCTTTGCCAGTGCCTTGCCCAATTCGACACCCCACTGATCGAACGCATTGATGCCCCAAACGGCCGCCTGGGCGAAGATCTTCATCTCATACATGGCGATCAAGATGCCCAGCATGCGCGGAGTCAGCTTTTGGAAGAGGAAGGACGTCGACGGTCGGTTGCCCTCAAAGACCTTGTGCGGCACCAGGGCCTCGATGGCCTCGTCGGACATCTTTCCCTTCAACTCGGCGCGGACCTGATCCGCATTCTTCCCGAACGCCATGGCCTCCGTCTGCGCAAAGTAGTTGGAAAGGAGGATGGGATGGTGGTCCACCGGCGCCCCGAGATCCTTCGCCACGTTGTTGTGCGTCTCAATCGGCGCGAGGAAATCGCACGGCACCAGCTTCGTTCCCTGGTGGATGAGTTGGTAGAAAGCGTGCTGGCCGTTGGTCCCCGGCTCGCCCCAGATGATTGGTCCCGTCTGCACATTCACGCGCTCGCCCTCTTTCGAGATGTACTTTCCGTTGCTCTCCATGTCGCCCTGCTGGAAGTACGCCGCGAAGCGATGCATGTACTGATCGTACGGAAGAATGGCCAAACTTTCCGCGCCATGGAAGTTGTTGTACCAGATGCCAATGAGGGCCAAAGTCAGGGGCAGGTTGTTCTTGGCATCGGCATTCAAGAAGTGCTGGTCCATGGCGTGCGCCCCCGCGTGCATTTCCATCCAGGCGTCGAATCCAAGCGACAGCGCGATGGGGGTGCCAATGGCCGACCAGAGCGAGTACCGCCCGCCAACCCAATCCCAGAATCCAAACACTTCGAAGCAGAAACGTCAGATGAGCAAGTCAAGGGAATCTTTCTGTGTGCACAAACAGTAGATACTCACTGTTGTTGGTATCGATGCCAAAGGCGGAGACGGCGGCCGCGTTGGTGGAGAGAGCGGCGAAGTGTT
>JALLAP010000486.1:0-18797 GCA_036939355.1 Thalassiosira profunda | reverse complement strand
CTTCTTCCTGCTGTTGTTGCGCATTGACATCTTCCTTGCTAGCATCGTCCTCCACGACCATCGCTGCCGTGGCCTCTGCTGCACCCTCTTCTTTGGACTCTTGCTTTTCTTCTTCCAACTCCATTCCTTCTGCTCCCTGCAGCATCTGCGCCTGCTTCGCCGCCTCCCGCTCCTCCTTCATCTTCTTCTGCCTCCGCGCAATTTCTCGCGCCGGTTCCTTCCGCGCTTTGACCTCTTGTACGACCTGCGATTCCATGGCGGCATCTTGCTTAATAGTCGACAACTTCTGCGACAGGTCGATCATTTGCGAGACCAGTGCTTGCGGGTCCGGATAATCGTCCGAGGTCTCATCGATTGTGACGAGAGAATACAGCATTGGCACCACCACCGTGTTGGTGCAATGTTGTACCGCCGACACCAACACCTGCTCCTCGTCCGTGGACTTGGTCGAAGAGCCATTCATTTCGCCGTCCAGAACGATGACCCGGCGCAGCGATAGGACGGCCCCGGAGGCGTGCAGCCGCGCCGCGTCGGGGAGGAGGTAATCGGGAATGATACTGGTCAGTTCTGTCACCGCTGACAGGAGAGACGGCGCCGTAGCACTGCCAAAGGATGACGCAGAAGTAGCACTAGACAATGACCCGACTGGGAGAGCGGAAATGAGCGGTTCATTGTCGTCCAGCAGCGAGTGCAGCGCCCTTGCCGCGTTCGTCGCCCCGTCCAAAAGGGGCTCCAGCTCCCGCTCCTCTTTATCACCACTTCCCAGCACGCCGCCCCCCTCCTTCCTCATAAACTCCACCGAACTCCTGGCAAGGGGGAGCACCGCCAATAATTGGGGGAAGGCGTTGGCCCCCGCCCGCCGCACGGCCCGGGGACAGTTCTCGATGAGGCCGGCGAGCGTCGCCAGGGATAAGGAGAGGAGGGCCCACTGCTCCTGAAATGAAGGCCACATCTTCTCGATGGCAGAAGCGATGGTGGAAGCAGAATTGGCTGAATTGGCCTCCGCTTCCTTCTTGCCGCCCTTGCTTGGAGGGGGATTGCTCATCTGGTTCCCCTGAGAGGTGAGCGTGGATACACTGCCCTGCAGTCTTTGCAATAAAATGGGCACCATCACCTCCGCCGCGACCTCTCCCTCGCTTCCATCCTCCATGCCACCGGCGCCGCAGTAGAAGGACGCGTAGTTCGACAAACATCCCGCCGCGGCGGTGGCACAGGGCACATCGGGATCCAACAGCCGCTCGGCGAGGGCCCGGAGCAGCGTTGGGTCCGAAGCATGCACCTTCTTCTCGGCGCCTTTCCTGTTGGTGCCACTGGCGGCCGAGGCCAAGCTCGATCCATCATAGACAGTCCCCGACAAGGCGACGAGGGCGGCGTGGCGGACGCGCGGGTCGCCGTGGCGGATTTTGCCCACCACATTGGCGACGGGCGAGCTTTCGTCGGTTGCACCTGCAGCAGCGGTGGCGGCGGGGTCATCGGCCAGTCCGGTCGGGCGGTGGTGCCGCCCCGCTCCGGAGCCGCCGGAGCGCCGCTTGTGCTTCCGCTTCGACTGCTTGCCCATCTTGTGGGTTAGGGAGGGGGGTGCTGGATTGGTGGAGTGGACGGAAGGGCAAGGTGAAATGTGAAAGGAAGAGGGAAAATGGTTGGTGAAGGAGCTACCACGCCTTACTTTGTTCCCTGGCAAATAAATATTGATTCCTCTGCAGGTATTACGTAAAATACGTAGTTACCTACCTCGCTCGTCGCTGGAGTCGCTGGTCGCTGCTCTGCTCCCCCCCCGCCCCGCCCCCCCCCCTGCTGCCTCTGCCTGTGGCCGCCTCCGAGATTACAGCGACGGCCTACGCTTCCGGGGCCCGCCGCGATGGCCGCAACACGAGTGGCGCTGGTGGGGCTGGCGCTCGTCCAATTTGCAGCGTCGTTCCAGCCATCGCACCCTCTCGGTCGGCCGAGCGCGTACGCACGAAGAAGTTGTGACGTTCTGCGCTCCTCCGCCGCCGATGTAGAGGAGGCCACGGCCGCTGTTCTCTCGGTACCGTAAGTGATTCAACAAGGTTGCAGTGAAAGGTTGCACATGATGCAGCGGGGTTGCAACTTTCACTACTTTGTTTCCTGTAATTTAATTGCTCACATCTTGTGTCCATTCTTTGCAGACCGGCCATCACCGCCCGCGACCTCACCTGCACCTTCGACGGGTGAGTTTGAGTTGCAAATGAAGGTGCTACCTTCTGGAGTTATTTCGTCTGCGTTTAATTCACACCAATGTCGTTTGTTAGGGGCGACACCTACCAGCTGGACGCGGCCACGTACAACCTCCCCCGGGGATCCCGCGTCGGCCTCGTCGGGCGGAACGGCTGCGGGAAGAGCACCTTCTTGCGCATCCTCGCCGAGGCATCGGGCTACGCTAATGTCGATGGGGGGAGATTGAGGGACAACGTTCCCTATAGCGGAGAGGTGGAGATCCCGAAAGATATTGCGGTGGCGTTCGTGGAGCAGGAGCCGCCAAGTCCGAGCGACGTCACCGTGAGCGATGCGCTGTTGGGGGTGACGCAGATGCAATCTACCGGCGGTGGGGGCGGTACGGGGTCGGGGATCAATGCGGTATATGAGGTGGTGCGGGACTACCGCCTGGCGTCGCTGAATGCCGCTACCAATCCCGATGGGTTTGCAAATGCCGCTACTAAGATGGACGCGAACGACGGGTGGGCGGTAATGACCAAGGCGGAAGAGGTGTCGACTCGTCTTAGAGTGAATCACCTGGAGGACCAGCCGTTGAGTTCCTTGTCGGGCGGGGAACGAAAACGCGTCGCGTTGGCGGCGGCGCTGGTGCGAGAGCCGGACGTGTTGATCCTCGATGAGCCTACCAATCATCTGGACTTGTCCGCAATTCGGTGGCTGAGCGATTTGATCAACGAAAAGAGAAAGATGACGCTGCTGACGGTGACGCATGATCGCGCATTTCTCGAGGAGGTCTGCAACAGCATCCTGGAGTTAGATCGAGGGCAATTCTACTCGTTCGAAGGGTCGTATGCGAAATACTTGCAGGGGAAGGAGGAGCGGCTCGCCAACGAAGATCAGGCGTTTCAGGAGGCCAAGGGAAAGCTCAGGAAAGAGTGTGAGTGATGGCAGTATGCGTTTGTGGAGCAAAGGTTTCCCTGTTTATCTCATCGCCTTCATGTGCAGTGGACTGGATGCGACGGCAACCGCAGGGGAGGCAGACTAAGCAAAAGGCTCGAATTGAGGCATTCTACAAGCTGGAAAAGTCGACGAAGCCGCGGGTAAAGGACCCGACGTTGGAGCTGGCGGAAGACGGACAGCGGAGACTGGGTGGCAATATCCTGAAGGTGAATTCTACGAAGTGTGCTTGCAGTGTGCTATACTCGCTTCTCTCATCTGTTTGCTGTAACACCGTAGTTGAGGGATGTTTCTCTCAGCTTTGGCTCCAACAAGATGCTGAGTGACTTCAGCTATGATTTCAATAAGGGAGACAGGATTGGCATCGTGGGACGCAACGGTGTGGGCAAATCTACTTTTATTCGAGTGCTGACTGGACAGCAACCCATCGACTCCGGAAAAGTAGAAACAGGAGAGACCGTTATATTCGGAACGTACGATCAAATGGGCTTACCGTTCCTCGACGAAAATCAAAGCGTGTTGGACTTCGTGAAGGAAAGGGTCGAATCTCGCACAGGCGCGAGCATGGCGGAAGCGCCGCAGGAGGCGATGAAATTGTTGAAGACCTTCCAGTTTCCACGACAGAGATGGCCCGAAAGAGTATCTATGCTCTCTGGTGGTGAAAAGCGAAGGCTTCAGCTGCTATCGGTCCTTACAAAGCGTCCCAACTTCCTCATTCTCGATGAGCCCACGAATGACGTCGATCTTGACACTCTGAGAGCACTGGAAGACTACCTTGCTGACTTCAAAGGCGTTCTGGTCATCGTATCTCACGACAGATCTTTCACTGACAAGGTTACAGATCACCTGTTTGTGTTTGAAGGCGATGGCGTGGTCAAAGACTAGCTGGGCTCCTTATCGGACTATGCCGAGTGCTTAGTCGAGCAGGAGAAATCAGTAGGGGTCGAATCCGGCTCTGCATCAAACGACGACGCGAAGAAGACGTCTTACAAAGAAGACAAGGCNATCAGTAGGGGTCGAATCCGGCTCTGCATCAAACGACGACGCGAAGAAGACGTCTTACAAAGAAGACAAGGCGAAGCGGTTTGAGCGGACAAATGCAATCAAGAAGATGCAGCGCGAGCTGGGGAAGATCGAGCCTGCCATCGAGAAGCTCAAGGCCAAGGCAGAAGGTCTGCAAAAGGAGATGGATAGCAGCGCCGACGAGGGATGGACGGTGTTGGCGGATCTGACAGAACAGCTGCAAAAGGTCAACGAGGAAATAGACGACAGGGAGCTGGAGTGGCTGGAGGTGGCCGAATCTCTTGAGGCATTGGAAGAGGAGGAAGCAGCCGCAGCATCCTGATTCTTTAGATTTGCAGAGAATGTCCTCCAAGTGGCTGGCTAGCATGATGTTGCAAAGACGACTTTGTCCAGACTTCAATCGCAAGGATAAATTGCTATCCTTCCAGCCTCTCAGCTCCCTCGGAAATTCGGCCCGCTCCCACTTTCAGTTTGCTGGCACTCGATCCACCAGCTCCGTGTCAGCGATGTACACTGCCGTCTTGAACGAGCCGTCAGCCGCCCGCGGAATGTCCACAACTCGTTGGATCACGTGCACGCCCTCTGTGATTTTGCCAAAGCACACCTCTCCACGTCCGTTTGGGCCGTGCAATTTTGTGTTGTCCCGCAGATTGATATAAAATACAGGGCCCCCAACCTCGTNCACGTCCGTTTGGGCCGTGCAATTTTGTGTTGTCCCGCAGATTGATATAAAATACAGGGCCCCCAACCTCGTTGAACCCAATCGTCCACTGAGCGTGTGGCAAGACGGCCGAATGCTCATTGAACAACAACAACCCGCCGGGAAAGTACCCTCCCTGGACCATGCGCTGTTCCAACTCGTCGTTGTTCTCCTTGTCGTGCACATCCACGGGCCCTCCCACGAGAATGTGTTCTTGCGCCAAGATCATCGTCCCGTCCACAAACGTCTTTTCCTTGACCATTTTCATTACGTTGTATACCGTGTGCGGCATCTCCTCCAACGGGCCTAGTTCCAGAACAAAGAAGGCAGTGTCGACGATCTCGCTGACGTCCTCCGATGCGAATTCCAGCGTTACTTTGACGTGGTACGGACCGGTCCCGTATTGTTGGAGCACGTCATGTTTGTTCCGATAGGCAATTCTCTCCTGCAAGGTGGCTGCCCTCTTCTCCCACTTTGCCCTCTCGTTCTTGGCATCCTTGCATCGATCCTCGACCCTTTGCAATTTGAGCTCCCACTCCCTCTCCACCTCGATCAGGCCCTCTACCTGCCGCGCGATCTCGTCCCTTTGCTTCGTCACCGCCGCGAGCTCCTCCGTCGCGGCCGCCCCCTCGTCGAGGAGCGCAGTCCGGGCCACCCCCAGATCGGTGAGCGCGTCCTTCAGCGATTCCTGACACAAGAGCATGTTGCGATGGTGCTCGTCGCACTCGACGCGTTCGACGTCCCGGCGGTCCAGCTCTTCCAGGGTCGCATCCAGCTCGGCTTGAACGGCATTCAGCTCGTTCTGCAGTTCCACCCTCTGCCTCCCGCAGCCCTGCGCCGCCCGCAGGGCATTCCTCGTTGTGTCCAGCTTGCTTTTGGTGTCCCCGTGGAGGTCTCGTTCCAACTTTAACCGAGCCGATGCTTTGTCCAGCCCCTCATTTGCAATCTTAATTGCCGCGATATTCTCCGTCAGGTATTGCTCGGCTTTGATCTGGAATGCCCGCTCGGTGCGATCGGCCTGTATCAACCTTTGCTCCAGAGAGGACCGATGGTCCGACTGCAGCTTCGTCACGATTTTCTCTGCAAAGAGTTCGGGGTGAAATGAGAATCACAGGACACAAGATGATGTGTGCACATCTGTGAGCTCGCCTCAAACTCACTGTATTCAGCCTCGATAAAATGCACAGCCACGTAGCCGCCGACAATAGCCCCGGCAATAATAGCGGCGATAATATAGAGCGCCAGGAGGCGCCCAGACGTTGGGACTGGCTCGGCGTCGAAGTCAAACCAATCGGTGGGGGGTGGCGTATCCTCGGTGGGTGGTTGAGTGTCCTCGCCCTCCTTTCCCTTTGCGGGAGGCGCCTTGGCGGCATTGCCGCCGGGCGCTTTCGACGCCGCCGCCATGGATGGGGTGAGGGGAGGGCGCCTGCGAGGTGGGGCGGCGTTGGAGCGGCGGTTTGGGAGTGGTGGCGGCGGCCTACCAGAGTAGAGCGCCAGCGCTGAAAGACTTTTTCACTGTTGATCGTACCTACGATAGATATCGTACCTACCCATTCGACCAGATTCGACATACGTACGTCGTAGCAGAATCGATGCCCTCGAGGCCGACGAAAACGATGGCTCCCTCGGCAACGGCGGGGATTCAGAGGCCGCCGAGACCACCGTTGGGAAGCTCTGGATCTCCCGCGTCGATTCGATCTGCGATATGCGCTAAAAGATTTATTACAGTTCAATCTCTCTAGACAACGGATGCACATCAACTCTCTAGACATCTTGTCGCTTGCTACGCCTGGGATGCGTGGTGCGTCAACTTCTCAATTTCGATACTATCCTCTGTGTCGGAAACAGTCTCATACCCCTCCTTCCAACTGCTTTGCGACGCACGCCGATGCAACCGGATGACTTGCACCACCCCGAGGAGGGCAACGAATGCAACAAGGGCCACGAAGCGCGAGAAATCGCCACCCCAGGTATCAAGAAAAGCACCCTTCTGCCGCTGGGCAATGTGGTGCCGGCCGTGCATCTGGAGGTAATCCCACGGCAGTGTATTGATTTCGTACAAAATCGAGCCAAGAGCCCAACCAATCTTTTGCCCGCGCACGACATCGGTTGCAATAATGTGGTCGCTCTCCCGGAAGCCATATCCGTGCCTGAGTATCTCGTGGACATAGGCTGCATGGAAGCAGTAGGAAGCCAGCTCATCCTCCATCAAAGTAATGTTCGCGTTGTTCGCATTGTACTCTTTCAAGCCTGCCCAGCTCTGTGAGCACACGATCTGGCCCCTCTCCTCGATCTCTTTGAGGCTCGAGCGACGTGGCAGTTGCAGGAACTGAAAGGTGTGGAAGTAATTGGAGCAGCCGTAGAATTCACCAAAGGATGCCTCTTGCGTCGGGATCTCGGGCTGATAGACGCCGGCAAATGAGCATTGGCCCAGATGGGAGAATTCGCACCAATCGTTCTTCTTCTCGTTGAGGACATCCCGCGCCAGCGCTTTGCACTTGCTCCAGTCGCCCGTCGCCTCCTCGTTGACCAGCACTGCATGGTACGTCCCGGCGTCAGTTATTGCAAAGTCGTCCACCGATGCATCCCATGTCTCAACACCATTCTCGTCGTAGTGGACGCGCGTCTTGAACTCCAGGCGCCCGCCTCCGGGCAGGCACGGATCGTAAACGCCATCGACCAGCCGTGCCTTGGCATCAGCGTTCTGTACCAGGCGCGCCTTCCTCCTCGTCTCTGCCATGTTGATGCCAAACATCAAGTGACTGTGGGCGTAGACGTTCCAGTGCTTCCCCTGTCCGACCTGCAGTTTGAACAGGCCGCTCATCACGTTACCCTCGGGTTGGTAGAAGCTGATCTGGGCCGAGGCTCCGCCCATATCCAACGCTCCATACGTTTGGATAGCTCCGCCGTTGGCTTCTCCTGCTCCTTCGGAGGCCTGCATTAGGTTGCCCATCAAGTAGTTGATCCCCGCCCATCCGTAAACTGCTTCTTCCTCTCCACTGATCACCCGCACGCGTTCCTTTTCGTCCCAAAACGGGCAGTACGTCTCGTTGGAAAACAGCTTTCGCACCGTAGAAATCACGCGTTGTCGTTTCTCTGACGGGATCGTCCTCAAACCTGCCGTCGCCTTGAGAAAGATCGGAAACTCATCGAACTGATCTGCCTTCTCGTGCAACACCGACTTGGCGAAAGAGATCAGCGGCTCCAGGTACTTGGCGAGGGCAGCTTCAAGTTTCTCGTCGCTCTCGATGTGGGCAAAATCACTGATGCCCGGCCGGAGGCGCTCTGTCCACCGAGATTCGGTGCTAGGATGGCTGAGCTTCTTGCCCGAGACGGCCTCGGCGACGTCCCACTTCGTTGCGAGTACGCGGGGCTCGAACTCGTAGACGTGCATCCGAGATCCGGTGGAGCCGGCGTCGATCTGAGTGAGGCAAGCAGGGCTGTGAGACGTGAACATATGATGTGAGCATGCACCGAAGTTCACTCATACGACGAGACACGAGAGATGCGTACCATGCTCATACGATATGAGCTCGCACTGCAATCTTCACATATGAGCGTGCATGCACCGCAACGACATCAAACTTACCATCAGGCCGTGCACCGTTCGAGAGCCGACGCCAGGATTGCGGAGGAGTTCCTTGAACTTCTTCCGTCGCTTCTTCTCCGCCTTGCGTTGCTTCTTGTCGGCGGCATCCTGCTCGAGGCGTTCCACCTTCAGGTCCTCCTCGAATTTGAGTTGCTCAAGGCCGAGTGGGTCGAAGTCTCCGTCATTGTACTTGTGCGCCTTGGAGAGACGACGGAGGCGCCGGTTGCCCTGCGCAGGCGGCTCCTGGACAGCCTCCTCGAGGCTGTTGCGGGCGAGGTAGCCGCTCCACGAGCTCTCCTCCTCGACGGGATGCATGGTGGCCGCCATTTGCAAAAAGTGAATGAAGTGCAACGGCAACGAGAACGAGAGGTCGTGGCCGTCGTTTTGACGCGAGCGAGGAACAACAAGCTTCATTGCTGGCCGACAAACGTCGTACAAATTTGCGCAGGAATCAGTACATATGTAAGCGACTCTGCGAAGGAAGGAGTGGTTAGCAAAGACAAGAAGAATCTTGCCGAATCTTCAGCCATTTTGTCGTAACGACTCAGACCGCGTCATACTTCGTAGTTTACATTATTTATCGTGGTGGCTTCTACTACAACTACTACAACTCGCATTGCCCTCCGGCGCACATGTTGCCATCTCCAGTGGACCGCCCCTTGTTCGTCGTATTGTCTTCCTCGGTATCCGAAGCGTCCGGGCACGATTCGCCTTTGCCCAGGCCGACGCTGCTCAGGTACCGACACACCGGCTTCAAGCAAATATTGAGCAATGCGAGATGAAACTTGGAGCCGCGCAGCCAGCTCAGACAATCGTAGTTGCAAATGCATCTGGCAAAAATGTACATCAGAGCCGCTGCCACGAATAGGTGGTGCAGCACGGCGGTCATGATGAGTGCCACATAGAGAAAGTCTCCTAGCAACTGGTCCCGATGCAGTGAAGCCGACGACAGAAGGCTCTTGATGAGAAAGTACTCCACCGCACCGGTCAACGCGAGGTACTTGATCTTCGACACGCCGCGCCACAGCTTCCGGCCAATGCCACTGGTATCATCGTCGGGTGGATTCCACAGTCGCTCTCGTGCAACATGTCGGGCCGCCGCCTCCAGCCGTGCCCGAGCGAAGAGCTTGCACGAACGCTCCTGTGCCTTCTCGTACTCCCGAGTGACGATCGCGATAAGGATGTTCACCAAAACGATGACGCCAGAAAACGATGCAGCCACCAACAGGAGGGAGATGAGAGCGGACGTGCTATCCAGCTGTGAGATTTCCATCGCACCAATGAGAATGCCGTACATCCCCAGATAGGTCTGCAGTGGCGTGAGCGAGCAGAATGTCTCGAGAGAGCTGTCCACCTCCTCTCCGTCGGCGAATTCGCAATCTCCACTCGTCTTCTTCACAATGTCCACCATGTCGGCGAAAAAGAAAATTGCGACGCAGAAGATCGTCACGAACCATTTCAATGTCCCGGCAATCTGAATGANTGTCGGCGAAAAAGAAAATTGCGACGCAGAAGATCGTCACGAACCATTTCAATGTCCCGGCAATCTGAATGATGGTGTAGATCAGCGTGGATAGGTTCTCGCTCATTCCCTTGAGATGTAGAAGGAATGTCCACCACAGGAGTCCCGCCACGATGCCGACGAAGTTAAATCCGTCGATGCTGCTGTTGACGTAGATCATTGAGAGCACCGTGATAACGGAAGCCGTGGTGATGAAGCCGATAATATTCCTGAACCCCGAGAGGTAACGCATCGCCAGCTTCTCTTCCATGCTTGAGAAGCTAGCCAAGATGGCCAGGTCCCGCAGCCCAAAGTAAACTGCAATGGAGAGAGCAAGGCCCCAGTACTCTCGGTACTGCGACAGAAAATCCTCGTACGGCATCTCGTAGGCCAGTTCAACGATGATGCGGTAGGACGTCATCAAGATCAGCAGCAGAAACATCTCCATGAATTGCAGGTACACCGGGAGGGGCTTGCCAATCGTATTCTCCACAGCGTACTTGACCGCTCGCCTGGTGGAACACTCGTAAAGTTTGTCACCCAGATGCAGGCAACAGGGCAGGAACCCTTGCAAGGTGCCTACCTCATCGTACAGTTCCGCCCGGCGCGCGTGGAATCGTTTCGCGTCCGCCTCAGCCCAGCTCACCCTCCGACCAAACAACCCCGAGAGGGACGATCTCGATATGAGGCAGAGGTACTGCATGGCGCAGGCCCTCGCTCGCTCTCCCCCGGATAGCAAAGCCACCAACCACAGGTCAACAGACTCTGGCCGGAAGAGCACGTTTTTGACAATTGACAGGTCTAGCAGATCGTCCTTCTCGGACCTGTCGTCGATAAAGAGGATTGTTCGAACTAGGAAGGGCAGCGAGGCGACGCTACCAATGATTTTGTCCCTCCGTTTCGACGCCATTGACCAGAACTCTTTCCGCGCCGGAATGTCCATCAACGCATTCTGGCTCAGCTTGTCCAGGATGAACGAGAGCATCGTGAAGGAATGCATCACCTTGGGAGTGAGCTTCACGTTCGAGGGCAGGTGCAGCAGCTTTTGGACCTCCGCCCTCACGCACANGCATCACCTTGGGAGTGAGCTTCACGTTCGAGGGCAGGTGCAGCAGCTTTTGGACCTCCGCCCTCACGCACAAAGAATTGACGACGCGGGTGGACTTCGTCAGGGATCGGATCTCCGACACCCTTTCAACTCCCTTCGGCCCTTGCGAGTATATTTGGTGGCAGTCATCTACCCAATCGCGGATCGTGCCAGCGAATGGAATCTCGCCATCGTACCCCTCAGACAGAAAAGCACGGGGGCAGGCGGTGTAGAGCTCAAAAACCCATTGCTGCACCTCAAAGTCCGTGCTTGAGCAGTAGATGAACGCGTCGTTGTTTGCGAAGATGTGCGCGGGATAATCCCCAAACTCGTCCGCGTAGGATGCCAGGTCTGGATTGGCCCGCAGTATGTCGCGCAGCTCCTCAAGCTCGATGTCTTCCGATGCGCATGCTTTGTGCAGGCTCAGGTCAATGGTGCGCCTGCTCGACTCTTCGATCATATGCGTATTTACCAGATCGAAGCGGACGCCCCCACCATTGGATTCGGGCGATTGCACCTTCTTTTCCTCGTCGTCGTCTCCACTGTCAATCTCCACTGTCAATTGCGACAGCTGTTGTTGGGGCGGCGGTGGGACGTACGGCGCCTGGTGCTCCTGCGGTTCGTCGATGCTCGAATTGGCAGTCAAGAACGACGACTGCTTCTCGACTTTGTTGTCCACTTTGCAGAAGGAACTGAAGAGGCAGTAGGGCCCTTCCGCTTCAGGGATGGCATCGACCGCGATCATATCCTCTCCCCCATCATACGGCACCGCATCCCGGCTGGTGGCACCCTCGGCCTCGGAACTCGCCACGACAATATCCCTACTCGTCACAGTCTCTTCTGGAAGTGGTTCCTCAGAGATCATATGCTCCTCGGATATGATTATCTTGCCATTGAAATTGCAAACCTCCGCCTCGATGCGGCCGTCGGGAAGGTGCTGCACCCCCTTGATGCAGAATTCGGCGCTGCCATCATCGGGCGCCGGCGAAGGCGATATGCGCACCTGGACGCCCCCGAAGGAGAGGCTAAACACCATGGCTGCCACCCCCGAACGCTGCTACTCCATCGAGGTCAAATTGTGAGGCGTCGCCAGTAAAATGCGCGCTAGGAGCTAAGTAGGAGGCGTGGGGTTTCATCTTTGTTCCGCGGCGTCGGTCGTGCTTGCGCTTCTTTGCTCAGGCAATTTCCAAACCTTCTCGCGAAGCTGCAGTGAAGCACCTCTTCACCAAACAAACACAAACAATTGGTTCGTACCAGAGGGGCAAATCCTGGAGGAGAACTCACAGAGAAGCAGGAATGCATACTCAAAAGGTATCACTCATACTTCTTGACTCAGAACATACTATTGATTGCCTCTGTCAACAGCCTCTTCTTCTCCAGCCGAAACCTCAGAGGCAACACCTCCTCCGCGTCCACACCACTTTTTGCCTGAAGCACATTCAACAAGTTCTTGTCCTCATCCATCGTCGTGGCCTTGCTTTCCAACTCCATCTCCATTGCCCTCCTCACGGCCATTCTCGCCGCGCGTTCGTTTTCGGGCGAGACCTGCTCGGCAAAGTTCCCAATGGCCTCGCCGGAATCGTCCCATTCCGTATCGGAAGATACCAAGGCACGAAGCGCCTGGATGACGGCGGGATCGATGCCACTCTCGCGCGTAAGCACCACTCCTCCAATGTCATTCGCCGCTTCGGTATTGGCCGATGCATCGACACTTCTGGCCTTTCCTAAAAGCCCGGCCCGATCGAGCTTCTCCAATCGTCCCGGCCCGACCTTTCGCCCGCACGCCTCTTCCAACGCGCCAATGTCCCACTCTCGAATGGGAGGCAAAATGTACACATCGTGCGCGTTGTTCTCCTCGACAAATCCGTAGTATTGCAGCAGCTGATCATTGTTCCTCGGCCCATATTGGATGAACATCTCCGACGAAGCAGGCACTCCCGGCTCTAGAGCCGACAGACTGAACCCATCACTGAAATACTCAAAGGCGACATTGCCTGTGGCGCCCACCCCCACGTGGTTCACCATGTCGATGAGCGGGCAGATCACATACTTTTGCACCTTCAATAGCTTGGGCAGGACGAAGTCTTTCAAGATCGACCCGCAGACGACCAACGCTGCGCCGTTGGCGGCCTGTTCAATGGAGCCAATGCCGAGTCCGACGTAAATTGCCACCAGCGCGGTCACAGTGGCGTAGGGAATGGGATTGAACGCCGACCCCGAGTACGCCCCCGAGAAGGCCCGGCTCCGCGCCGTTTCGCACCCCCACACGAAATCGTCGTAGGATATCTTCGACGCAAACGTCGACGACGCTTTGGCGAGCTCATCGTACTGCTGCTTCCACGCGCGCTTTTGCAACGCCACCGCTTCCTCCATGGGGCGGTATTGCAATTCCTTCAACGAAGATTCCGACCAGTGGATGGGCGTGTCGTACACGCGCGGGAGGGATTCCATCCACGGTTTCATGCTGACCCCGCCGGCTCCCTCGTTGGTCGGATTTACCTTGTCGTAGTAGTTGAGCTGCACCGAGAGAGCCGCCCACCACGGCGCATTGCGGTAGGCTTTGGGATTGTCCGCAAACAGCTCCCGCTCCATTACAGTGTTGTAGTCGGTGGGCGCTTCGACGGAGAGGGTGAGTTTGGTTGGAACTTGGATGACGACGTCGTTCGGAGAGAGGGATTGAGTGGCGTAGAGACCGAGGCCGGAGTTTTGCTCTCCGGAAGATACTTCGATGCCGGCGTATCTGGTGCAGACGACGAATTGTTCTGAGTACAATGGATGTCTCGATAAAGTGGCGGCAACATAACATGCCACATGGAACGTTGCAACTCACTTGATGTCGTTATCCTTCGCCCAATCGGTAAATGCAGCGGTGCGCTTCAGTCTCGATAACGTGGCGCTCTCCGAGGCAGTTTTTACCGCCGACAGAGGCGTCGCCGAGCGAAAGGCAGGGCGGTGATGCCTCGGTCCGCCGAGTGATGTCAGTGATGGCGACGACGCATCACGTGTGCTCGAGGGGGCAACGCCAAACGCAGCGACGCCAAACGGGGCATCGCCGCAGAGGACCGATAGGAGGCCCACCGCCGGCAGCCGCCACTCCCGTCTGCGCGGTCGACTCGCCGTCGGTTGCGCCATGGTTGAAGAAGCCGCAGTGAGGTGCGTCGGGCTTCAACTTTCCGCTTTCCGCCAATCCGCTTTTTCCTCCCAACCTCCTTCCATCCCTCCCACTCCCTCCGGCCGCTCACACTGCTCACACTTTCCGCTTCTTTCGGCTTCCTCCCTCGCCCGCCTCGCTCGGCTGTCTCCTCATTCCCACGTCGCTGGGAAGAGACCGGCGGAGGTCCAGAGAACACCGAGGGCAGAGAACACCAACGAAGCCGCTGGGGGTCGGGGCAAAGGGTGGCGTTTAGGCGGCCGCCGTCAAAGTCGCCCATTATTTGCTCGGTATCCTGTGGCATCCGCGCCTCATTCACCTTCCTCTTCCTCGCCGAGTCAACCATTCTACGAGGTGCATCTTCCGGCAGCTACGATGTTTGACAACATGCGTTCCGACCACAATACAGGGGGCGAGGAAAGCCCCAAGTCCCCTCCATCCCGACGCGGCTCATCCCGCGCCGGACCGACGCCCTTCCATCGAAGGAAGTCGTACTTCCCCAAAGATTCCAAGAAGGAGGGACGCTGGCTCATCTACGACAACGAGGGATCGTTCAACGGATGGTTTGATTGGCTGCCTCTGTCACTGCGCGTGGGGTACTGGTCTCCCTTTGTCGTGATCTCGCTGGTGGCCTTCTACGCGGCGCTGTTCTGGTTCAAGCCCCGGCCGCTGCAGTTCTCTGCATTTGTTTTGGAGAAGATGGGTCGGGAGGATGCTTTTGCGTTCGGCATTCCGAAGGCATCCCTGCTGGATCTTGGGATCTTCGTGTGGGGTCTAGCGGTGATGGTCCACGCGAAGATCACGTTGGGCAGCATCGGCGCGTTTCCCATTTCGTTCACCGGATGGAGCTGGCTTCTGCTCACTGGCCGTGCCGGGCTGGAGTTCTTCGCCTGGGCTGCGGCTGCACACGGCTACAGCGATCTTGCTGCAACGTTGGCCACCGTCGGATCGTCCCTCAGGCTCGTCACCATCACCAATGCATGGTGAGTTTCATTCTTTTGGTGCGCACATTTTGTGAGCATTTTAGATGAGTACATACTGATATCCTTTCCTCTCATCCTCTTTCAGCGTCGTATGCACCATCTGGAACTTTGTCCTGCTGCCCATAATCTACTTCAAGTCCATTCCAAAGGGAGAAAAGCGCCGAGACTTTATGCGGTTCAACTGCGGCTTCTTCATGACGAATGTTCACGTGTTGAACTTCCCTCTGGCCTTCGCCGGCATAATGAGTGGGGACCGCGTCCGGCAATTCACCTATTCAGATCTGTGGGTGGCCTATTTTGTCGTCGTCTTGTATTCCTTTCTATACTACGGGGTGATGGATCGCATTGGGCTTCACTTTTATCCCATCTTCAATCCGCGCACAGCTTTCTCAGTGATTTCCATATTCTGTGTGCTGGGCCTGTACTACGCTCTGTTCAAGCAATGGAACGAATATCTGTCGGTGCCGTAGAAGCTGTGCAGACTGGATACTGAGGGCTGCATCGGAATGATATCGTTGTTGGAATGTACAGAAATGAAACCAGAGGATATAACGTTACTAGGTTTGGCACTGCTTGCTTTGAGTAGAAGTCTCTGTCTAAATCGAAGCCCTTCCAGCGTTGAACTCTTGATCCTCATCGATCGTCAGCATCTGCCGCCGGCTCGCCCTTCCTCCTCTTTTCTTGCTCGCTCTCGGTACACCCCCGAGCAATGTTGAGCGAGGCATGCGAGACGAGAACGTTTTATTCGGCGTGCTGCTATTGCTGCCGCGAGGGCTGTACATGACGCACGGCTCGGAAATGCCGATTCGGCTAACGCCCGAGCTATTCTCTTCCTCTCGCTTGCCCCATTGAGCTGCCACATTGGTTTGTTGCCCTCTTTGGCAGGTTGCCCGCCGTTGTTGTTCGCCTGTTGAGTAGTGATATCTTTCATTGCCACTGCTTGTCCTGTGATGAAACCAACGAGCTTGTGAGCAGACCTGGACTTCGGAACCGACCCATCAGGTGGCAGCACTCGGTCTTGCGGAGCGGCTTCCTCCTCTTCACAGAGCTCTGCATACTGCTCTCGGCGGCGCAACATCATCATCGTTGTGCTTCCTGATGTGGAAATACCTTGAGTCAATACTCGTGCATTCTCGCGGATCGCTGTGGCTGTGATCTCGAACCACAAGCGAAGAGAGGTGTGTGCGAACCAACGGCTCTCTGGGGAGGCGAGCATTGGGCGATGCTTCACACGAAATGCTATCTGTCGCGGTGCACCTACAGTTATTCATACAAACTTCTTGCTAAGTAAAAAAGTATTGAAATCTTGCCCCCAGAGCCACTCACCACTTTGCCGCCACCAGCCAAGGACTGCGATGGATGCAGCTGAAGCGAATCAGTATGTCGAACTGCGGAGACAGCGATCGAGGTACAGCGATGTAGACACGAGCCGGCTTCGAAACGAGTGCATTGCCGATCGATCGCAGATCAATACTCTCGAAGCTGATGTCGCCAATCCAAGAAACAACCGCCCATCGAGAGTTGACCAGAAGAGGCGGTTGCCCAAGCTCAAGTTGGAGCTTCACCGTGTGCAGGCCCACTACGAGACATCTTCACTCCTGCTGGAGGATGTCGAGGAAATGGGCGACATGACGGAAGATCTACGAAGAGCGGCGGCGAGGGGCGATGATACTTTGGTGTCCCGGCTGTTGTCGCGAGGAGTTGATGTGAATAATTGTCCGGACGAATCGGGCTTCACAGCATTTCAGTATGCTGTCTGTAACGGCCACCTTGACATAGCCAAGCTCATGATCGCTGTCGGGCAAGCAAAAATCAACGACCCAGAGTCCAAGACGCACCCCCTAGCTTTGGCTGCAAGCAGGGGTCACCACGATGTCGTTCAGCTTTTGTTAGATAACGGAGCCACAGTCGATGTGAGAGACGACACCAACCAAACTCCTCTGCTGATTGCTTCAGAGCAAGACCATATTGACTGTGCTAGGGCCCTGCTCGCTTCCAAGGCCAATCCAAACACAACAGACGCGCACGGAAACACTGCCCTGCACTATGCTGCCATGAATGGCAATGCATCTCTTGCAAAGCTGCTCATGTGCCATGGTGCAAACGGCTCTATGACGAACAATCAGCGTATGACGCCCTTGCAAATTGCGCGGACCCGACGTCACTTTGAAGTGGTCGACGCAATTGCCAAGAAATGACGATCCTGCCCTCATACAGTGTTGGCCCTGTGCAGCTCCGGCGAGGCGAATGTCACCCGGCCCCAGCTCTCGCGCTTGACTGCATCGTGAAATTGATCGACGATGCGATCTACCTCGTCACCGACAGCCTTTCCATCTTCAATCACAGGCCTCCCCTCCGATGGCGGTCCCTCCCCAGTGCCAATGACGTGGACAACCATGCAGCGCCTCTTCTTTGGTTTCCCATTGATGCAAAGGGGATTCAACCACTCGTCGTACGCCGCAAGGACTTGGTCCTTGGTGATCGACCGCAGGCATAGCACCTCCTTTCGGTAGGCCTCGTAATCGTAACGCCCCTCAGTTATCTCAGACCAATGACTGCCTGTCTCCTCCTCCATTGAGTCGAAACTCTCTAGTTTGTTCTTCGCCACGCCCACAAGCTGCTCCACGAACGTCTCGTCGCTCATTGCTACCAGCTCGTCGCGAAACGTCTTTAGGAAGAGATCAATCCTAGAGCTGGCCTCGTCTGCGCTCTTGCAGGAGGTCACAACGCGGAAACTCATGCCCAGAATTCCATATGACCACCTGGCGCCGCAGGAGACTTCGTAGCCAAATTGCTCCTTCGTCCTGATTTGGTTGTACAACGGTTCATCGATGACAGCCTCCAGCACATCGACCAGGCAGCGCTGCTGAATACATTCCGACGAGTTGGTGTCCTTGCCAAACTGAAAATACACTTCCACAGCCGTATTGGGGTCTTTCGGGTCGACGCTTGGAACAACGATTTGGTGGGGGTCAAAGGCTTGCTTCGTCTTCAGCACGAGCTTGGGTGAAATCTTCTTCTTTGGAAGCCCGATGTGATGACAAGTCAATGCCTCTACAATCATGTGCGCTGCTTCCGACGCGTCCTTGCGGTCGACGTTGCCATGGTAAAATGCATCGACAGACATTCGCTTCATCAGTTGATTCATCACTTCCACAAATGTACTGACAGTGATTCCCTGCAAAGCTTTCGACTTGGCGAATGCAGATGTCACAGCTGGACGCAAACACAGAAGGCGGAGGGTGGTAGTAAAAGACGACGCATCCATCCCGGCATTGCTCAACTGCCGCAAAAGCTTTTCCAAGCAAGCATCGAATCTCGCTTCTTTGATTGTTGCCGGCAGACTGCGTTCGCCCTCTCTGCCACGAAAAGACATGGCCACGTTTAGCACCTGCTTCGCAAGCGCCAGAAGCTTGTGATCAAAGCCATGAACGCGGATGGAAAAGCCACTATCGGTGGCATAGATGGCGCTGTCGAGCTCGCAGCAGCTTGCAAGGTAGCAAGTCTCTGTCAAGGCATCCGCGCACAACTTGCAGAAGAGCACCATGCACGCCTGGTTGAGTGCCGAACCACCCATCTCTTCGCACTCGACTTTAATCCGAAGGTCTGCGATTGGGCGCTTGAACTTGCGATC
>JALLAP010000485.1:0-15676 GCA_036939355.1 Thalassiosira profunda | reverse complement strand
AAAAATACAAGGGCCACGATTTCGACACCATGTGGCTCCTGACATTCCAATACACGCTGCTCCTGGTGCGGGGGGTGGGCGAGATGAACGTCGAGGCGTCGTTCCTGGCCTTGGAGTCGCTGTCGAAGGAATCGCAAGACAAGTCGCTGCGGCACAAGAAGGAGAAGCATCGTGGCGAGGGGAAGTGGAAGATCACCGCCGAGCTTGTGAACGAAGGCTTCGACCCCAACAATTGAAACAAACGTTCGAGCTTGGGCAAATCAATGGGGGGCATCAAGGATGCTGAGCGGACATTTCTGTGAATGGCCTATGGAAAGGCAAGGCGAGTTCCCTCGAGAGGCGCCTGAAAAGAATCTTTCCAATTCCCTGAAGCGCGGTTGCACTCACCCCATCCCGCCCAAGTCCTGGAGATTTGGGTGGCACATGCCCTTTACCGCCTGGCCTAGACCTGTTTGTGTATAAAAATAATGGTCAGATTGCTACAACGAGCACAAAGCTGCCCACCTGCCGCGAACAGAGTAGAGGGAGATGTGTCAAGGAGGGATTCAATGAAATGGCCCGCCAAGCAAGAGGGGCTGCCCGAGTGGAGGCCTTGGGTATGTGTCGCTTCGCTCGGCACTAAATGTCGCATGTCTCCACACAAAAAGAAACCCGAGCAACTTTCGGCGGCGACAAGAGCAGCCGATCAAGACCGCCCGGGAAGCAACAGGCGGCCGATCCGTCGGCGTCGTCCCATAAATCCCACCATGGCGACGCTGCAAGTGGCGTTTGCAATGGTGGCGGCCCTGGCGTCGACGCCGGCGCTGGCGGCACCGTCGGTCGATGCACCGAGACTGTCCCTCCATCAGCTTCGATCGGCTTCCATCCCGTCCGACGCCCCCGCCCTCGACCCGCACCGCCTCCTCCGCGACTCTCACGGCCTCCTTCGCATATCCGCGGGCGAAAATTTTGTCGCCCTCCGCCGCCGCGCGCTGGGCCACCTTTGCGATTGTCCCGCCTTCGATCCCGGCGCCTTTGAGGACGCTTTGCAATCCCACCCGCAGGACCTGCAGCAAATCTCCCTCCCCGACGGGGCGGTGCGGCGGACGCTCGCCAGCGCCACCGTCGGCTTCGGCGGGGAGGAGCACAACGCGTTAGAACTTCCGTCGTGGGTGCGGGAGGGGTGCGGGCGGGCCGCCCACGAGGCGTTCGAGGACTTGCGGGACGCGGTGGCCGATGCGGCGGATGCGTTCGTGGATGCGCTGGATGGGGAAAGAGGGGAGGTGAATGGAGAGCGCCAGAGCTACCGCCGCGTTCTCTCCGAAACAAATCACCTGGAGCACTTCCATGTGTATACCAAAGGGGGAGATGGGGAGGAGAACGGTGGGGGAGACAGTGGCAGCATCAGCGGTGGGCGAGAGGGGGAAACCGCCACGCTGGATTACCACACCGATGCCGGCTTCTTCCTCTCCTTCGTCCCCGCGATGGACTGCCGCTCTCGCACAACGGACAACGCTTCTTTCTACTTGAAAGGGCAAAGCGAACCACTCTCTTTCGGGGAAGACGAGATTGTCATCATGATGGGGGCGGGCGCCCAGTACTGGCTGCCCGCGCGGGAGGGGCAGCAGGAGCCCTTCCTGGCTGCGTCGCATGCGCTGCGCCTCTCGAAAAATACGCACAGAACGTGGTACGGAAAGATGCACCTTCTGCCAGCGTCGATGATGGCCATCAATGAGCCATCGCCATCGTCTCCCGTGAAATATGGAAAATACGGGGAGACGTTGCCCGCCTTCAACTTGAATGAGCACGGCGCTCACGTGCCGTCTTCCCCGGTGGACGGGTGTGGAACCACTGCGTTCAACGAGGACGCATTGTCAACACTCTCTGCTGGAGTTGCAGCGAGCGGTCGTGGACGACGCCGGCTCCAACACGCCAGCTCCCCGGCAGCGTGCAACAATCAGACCAACTTCTTCTGCTNGTCGTGGACGACGCCGGCTCCAACACGCCAGCTCCCCGGCAGCGTGCAACAATCAGACCAACTTCTTCTGCTGGCGCCAGTGCATCGACATACCGGAGGCCGAGCACGCCGAGCACTATGTCAACGATGGATACTCTCTGTACTGTCTTGATCCGTCCAACTTGTCCGAGGATACCTCGATCAAGACGGCCACGGACCCGTGCCAGGGAGGCTTCGTCCACAACTCCAACTGCATCGGGAGCTGGCAGGCGACCGATAAGGAGGTGCCCGGATACAAGTTGCCCTACGAGGCGAAGGAGACACAGCAGGGCGGGCACGACCACTCTGCCTCGCAGACCATGCCGGACATGGAGGAGAAGTACTGCTACGGCGGGACGAGCATGTACATGGACGGCTTCAATTGGCAGGGCACGACCTGCGTGATTTACCTCTTCCAATCCTGGGTGCTGACCACCCCCGGCAAATTCACCCTGGCCGCGCTCGGGTCCATCCTCTTTGGGATACTGCTGGAGTTCGTGTTGTGGAAGCGCCGGACCGTGTACGCCTTGCCGGCCGGGGCCCGCAGGCTGTGCCTCTCGGCCTTGGTGTACGGAGTGCAGCTGACGATGGGCTACTTCATCATGCTCGTGATCATGACCTACTCGGCCCCGCTGTTCATAAGCACCGTGTGCGGCATGGTCGTCGGACACGTGCTATTCAACGCCCAGGACTCGCTGGTGAAGCACAAAGACGAGAAGAAGAGCAGAATAGAGTCCGGCGGAGTGTCTGAGACGGCGCGATGCGAGCCCATCGAGAGGACCACCACCCTTTCCAACAACACGGAGCTGAGTTCGTACCAACATTCGAACGGCGGATATATCGATCCAGATCAGGTCGAGAATGGTATCGGTGCGAGTTTAAAGTCGCCTCCCGAAGAAGAGAACCTGAATGAGAGCTCGACGTTGAGGGCTGCCGTTGCAGACGGAGTAACTCCGTGCTGCCAATACACAGTGTAACTTCGATGCAAGGAGATGCAAAGGGGCATTGGGGGTCTAAAGTAATGTTTGCTTGTCTTTGATCGGTCTGATGTGTGGACTTTTGCTTCTCTACCTATGCTGCTTACTCGTTGCCATCTTGCTTTTCACGCAGCGAGAGAGCAACTCCAGATGCAAGTAACGAGACAATCACAGCCAATGCAACCTCGGTCGAAATGCCATATCCAAAATACTCTCCAATCATCTTGCCTCCGATGAAGGCAAGTATCACCGCGACCGCAGGCTCAAGGTACTTCAGGTCGGTTGCGGCCTTGCTCAATATAGGGTACAGGCTCCGTAAGCCGCTTCATTGATTGAGTGATGAACACATCATGTGAGAAATGAAAATCAGGACGAGAAATAACCGGCAGACACGACGAGGATGAATAGACTCACAGTATTGCGAACATGTTGGACGAGAACACAATCAGAGGGTTCTCTGTGACTCCAAAGACTGCAGGGATCGAATCGACTGCAAACACCACATCGCTCAATTCGACGGCAACCATACAGATGAACAAAGGCGTTGCCTTCTTGACCCCATCCTCAAAAGTGAAGAAGCGATCGCCATCGTATGAATCCGTCGATGGAAACAGGTTCCGGCTCAACTTGATCACTGGATTGGCGCTCAAATCCTCCTCTTTCTCGTCTTCGACATCAAACAGTACCTGCCCTGCACTGTAGATCAGGATGGCCGCAAACACCAGCAGTATCTCGTGCGCATTCTGTAGCGCAGCAGCTCCCAACCCAATCATAATAGATCTCATGACTACACTTCCGTATATGCCCCACGTTAAAATGCGCTCTTGATACGGAGCCGGCACCTTGAAGTAGTCAAAGAGGAGGAGGAAGACGAAGAGGTTGTCGACCGAAAGGCTCTTTTCAAGAATGTAGCCCGCGAAGAACTCCTCTCCTTCACTAGGATCATTCATCCATAAAAAGGCCCCGAATGCAGCTGCGATTGCAATGTAGAATATTGTCCGTTGGATCGCTTCGGCGTATGCGTCTTCCTCGACGGGTTCCATAGACTCGTTCAGTGTCCCCCGCAATGCGAGGGACGGCAGCTGCAGAACACCATTCGCTGATGGCGCCATCGCACCGCCATCAAAACATCCACCTTGAACACCACCGCCACGTCTACAGGTTGCAATTGCAAAGGGTGAAACGAACGCCCTACCGCCATCAAAACCTCCACTCTGAATACCGCCATCGATGTGTCTGCAGGGCGAAACGAACGCCCGAGCGCCAGCAATAAGCACTGCCGCGCAAAGCGCCGTCGCCGCGCCTCTCTTCTGCACCATATCGTTAGCTATTGTCGAGTCGAGTGCGCGCGGGGCGGCGGCCGGGGGTTCACCAAAAGATCCACCTTCCTGCGAAGCTTCTGGTCTTGCTCTTCTACAGCTCAAGAGATTCATAAGCCCAGACGTGAGCTGATCCTGGTCATGCTCCTCAGAGCCCAGGCGTGAGCTTTCCCTGTTCTCTAACGTTTGCTGCGCTCACACAAATCACTACGAGCCAAAGACGAAGAGCGTTTTGTCTCCCAAAGCATCCCAACAGAAAAGATGGTGCAATACTCCGAGCTCGACCAAGTCGAAGAGGGATTGAAGCTGGCCGAGCCTACGGACGAGATCAAGGTACAGAAGGCAGAGCAAAGCAACGTTGCAGGGTCTGCACTGAAGGAGCGGCGAGAAGTACCGCCCCTCCGCGTCCCCATTCTCGATGGCCGCAATATGCATCGCCGCGCAATCTTGCACGTCAATAAAGCTCATGGAATCGTTGGGCGCCGAGGGTCGTCCCCCGGTCATCCATTTGTGGAGCGACCCCATCGTCCCCGCGGGGGTGTATAGGTACCCATCTTTTTCGGCGCCCACGGGCGGACCGAGGATCATCGTTGGACAAATGGCAGCGAATCGAAAGTCCCTCGGCAGAGTTCCCTTCTCCTTCTGTTCTCGAACGAACTCGCGGCACAGCCGCTCCTGCCTCGTCTTGACGCAGCCGTAATAATTCCCCCGGGCCAACTGCGCGGCGTCGTCGGACCAGTGAGTCTCGTCCTTCACCTCCGGCTCCGGCCGCGGCGCGGCGGCCGACATGGAGGACGTGAGCACCAAACATTTGACCGAGGGGCACTTGAGAATGGCCTCGAGCATTTCTTGCGTCCCCGCCATGCCCGGTTGGACCATGTCGCGCATCCCGTCGAACTCCCCGCCGGAAAGCTTGGGCCGCAGCGGCGTCGCCGCGTGGACGACTGCATCGCACCCCGTCAGCGGCTGTTCATATCGCCCCGCCAGCGACGCATCGCCCATGTCGCCCGTCGAAAAAAGCGTCAGCTGTCCAGCCGACGACGACGGTATCTCCCGCAGGTGCTGCACCGACGCCGCATTCTCGGCATCTCGCACGCACGCGTGCACGGCGTGGCCTTGTTGCAACAGCTGTCGGACGATGTGGGAGGCGAGGTAGCCGTTGGCGCCGGTGACGCACACGGTGAGGGACGGAGGGGACGCGGGCATTGCCATCGCGGCGAGGAGGGGGTGCAGGAGGATCGACAGGGCGAGGATGCGAGGGGCCATGTTGCCTCTGGCCTCTTCTCTACAATACTTAGATATGTACTAATCTCGCAGATTTTTCTTTGTGTCAGCGAACCGATTTTCCCAGCGACACGCGTCCTCTGCCGTTTTGACCAGCCCCTCGTGAACGAATCCGCGAGCGAGGCCGCCCAAAGCGTTGCAAACGGACCAGCCATGCCCTCGGTAGATGACGGCTTGCCGCCCTCACAACTCGGCGCGACGACCTCCAGCGCGCCTGCGATCGACGATATCTCGCTGGGTGCACCGCGACGTGCAGAAACCGCGACGTGTGGAAATATGCCGTCCCCGCCTCACAACGATCCCCCCGCCGCCCTCGACGCCCTCGCGCGCTGCCACGCGCCGCCGCCGCCGCCGCGGTCGGGCGGGGCATGTCGCCCCTTTGGCAAGGGCCTCGCGGCCGCGTCCCTTGTCTTGCTGGCGCTCGGTGGGCGCAAGCATCGTGCGCACTGGCAGGCATCCTCGCCAGTGGATGCACCGAGGGCGCTGCGCGGCGTTCCTGGCCCGGGCGACGCCCCGGGAGATTCGCCACATCGCGGACTGTGGGGCTGGGGCAAGGACGCCAGCCCGCCGCCCAGCCAGCCTTCGTATGCGCAACCCAAGTCTCTCGATGCAACTGCAATGCCTTCGCACGAAACTCCGACGCCGGGCTCCGCCGACGGAGGGGATACATCCAAGCCGGCCCCGTCGACGCACCTTCCCCAGCCCACCGACGAGTGCGAAGACGACGCCCGCTTCGTCCACGCCAACCTCAAGACGTGCGCCACCTTCGTCGAACGGGTGGGACGCATCCCCCTCCACCAGGCGCGGTGCGCCCAGGGCACCGGCATCGTCGACAACGACGGGGAGGAGCTCCTGCTCAAGCATTTTTGTCGCAAGTCCTGCGGGCTGTGCGGCGACGGCAAATGGGCAAAGATGGAGCAGACGGGGTACGCTGCCCAGTTGGACGGCGAAGCGGAGGCCGAGAAGAAGAAGGAGGCCGAGGCGCGGGAGTTCGAAGCCGACGTGCAGAGGGTGGAGGTGATGGGGAGCAGCGAGGAACTCGCCATGCTCGAGGAGGACATTTCCGAGGGCGCCCTCGACGCGGGCCTTGCCGGGGAGGCGGAGGAGGAGGCGGCGCTGCAGGAGTTGCACGCGGGGGAGGTCGCGGAGGAGGCGTGCGCGGACGATGCCACGTTCGTCTTTGAGGGCAAGACTTGCGAGAACTACGTGGGGGGCATCCCGCGATCGCCCGTGCTGACGGAACGGTGCGGCGAGGCGCTGGGGCAGCTGCTGTCGATCGGCGACTTTTGTCCGCGGTCGTGCGGGTTGTGCGAGGATGGGAACGGGACGGAGAAGCCGAATGCTCCTGCAGTGGCGGCGCCGGAGCCGGCTGAACCGGTTGCAGAAGTTCCGGTGGTTGAGGCGCCACCGGTGGAGGAGAAGCCGGCGCCTCGGCCAGAGCCCGTGGCTGAAGTTCCGGTGGCCGAGGGGCCGATGGCGGCCAAAGCACCGGCTGCAGAAACACCGGCCGTGGCCGAGAACAAGCCTGCGCCTCGTCCGGAGCCCACGGTCGAACCTCCCGCAGCGGAGGTTCCCGCAGCGGAGGCGCCATCGTATGCCGAGCCGGCGGCAGAAGCACCCGTGGAAAAGCCTGCCGCAGAGGCGCCAGCGGCAGAGGCTCCAGCTGAAGCACCTGCGGAATCGGCCGCCTCGTCGTCCCTGCCCTGCGCCGACGATCCCGCCTTCGTCAACTCCGTCGGCGTGCGGTGCGACGAGATGGCGCAGCTCGCCGCATTCCCCAGCTACCTCCGGGGCCTGTGCGCCCAGCCCGCGGGCGGCGCGGACGGGGATGCCTCCCTGCTCGTCAGCGACTACTGCGTCAAGACCTGCGGCACCTGCGACTAGGCCTCCCTCTAATATTCACAGCGGGATGGAGCCAATTACACTGGTCGCTCTATGCAAATGTATTAATAATAGTCACTTTATCAACGATCCATCCTTTCCTTCACACGCGCCTTTTCTTGTTGCCTGTCTCGTCCTTCTCTGCAATTCCCGCGGCCTCGCGCTTGTTGTTGCTCTCCTCCTCCGGCTTCGCCTCCTCGTCCGCTTTGGCTTTTCCTTCCTCCTCTTTGACGGGAGCTGGTTCGGACGTGTCCTCCTTGGCTTTCTCCGTTTCCTCGGCCTCTCCCTCTGCCTCTTCGCTCTTCACCGCCGGCTCCTCTGACGGTTTGTCACTTTGCTCTTCTGCCGTCTGGGTGCTTATCTCTACACCAGCTTTTGGCGCAGCCTCCTCCGACGCCGGCTCCCCTCCCTTCTCCTCTGCCGGCGCCTCTCCGGCCTCTCCCTTTGCCTCGGCCTCCGTCTTTTCCTCCGTCATCGCCGATGATTCCGGAGCCTCCGGCTTCGACAGGTCCTCCTCCGGCACAGACTGGGCCGACTGCGACGGCGCCTCTTCCGGCGGACCCGAAAGCGCCGGCGCCGCGGGCTGGGACGGCATCGACGCCAGAGAGGGCAGCCCGGTCGGCGGCCCGGGGGGAGGCCCCGCGGACGGAGGACCGGGAGGCAGCTGCGGCGGCATCCCGCCCAACGCGCTCCCCGGCGGCGGCGGCGGGGGCGCGTGGTGGACCTCGGCCCCGACCAAGTCGGCCGGCTCGGCGGCGTAGGACTCGGGGTACCCCTGGATCTCGATGTTGAGCCTCCGGAGGGTCATGAACTGAAAATGCCGAACGAAAGAAGAAAGCAATCGTGAGGCGATGAACCCTACAATGCAACAAATCCATCAAGCGTCCATCATCTCTCAGAACGAAACAAACAGCAATATCAGGCTCACCTCGTCCATCTCGACCTGGGTGCTCACGCACTTCATCTCCGGCAATGCCTCGCCCGCCTTCCGTTTCACCCGGGGCTGGTACGGACACACGTGTCCCTTCTTGGGGACCCCGCACCGCCCGCACTTGTAGCTCCCCCGTCCTTTTTCGTCGTCGGCCGTGGCGGTCGACGCCGAAGTGGGCGCGGGACGGATGGGATGAGTTGAGGCGCGGGAGGCGGCCGAGTGGGCGGGATGGAGGCCCGGCGGGGGGCGGTGAGGGTGGCCCCCCGGGGTCCCGTGCGGGGGCGGGGCCTTGCGGTCCGCCGAGGGAGGCGGCCGCCCGTGCGATCCCGGCGGCGGGCCTCCGCGGCCGTACCCCGGCCGTCCCCCGCTGCCGTGGGACGGCGGCGGGGGCCCGTGGCGCCCGTACCCGCTCGCAGGGTGGGGCGGGTAGCCCTCGCTCTCCGGATGCCGCGATTGGCTCGGGGGGTAGCCGCCCTCGGGACCGTGCGGAGGGGGGGCTCCGTAGCTCGGGTGATGCCCCCACTGAGACTGGCCCGGCGGCGGTCCGTGCCCCGGGTGCCCTTGGTGCGGAGGGTGGGAGTTGTAGTATCCCGGAGGAGGCTGCTGCCCCTGCTGCGAGGAGGGAGGCGGGTAGTACCCGCCCTGCGGGGGGCCGTACCCGTGCGGCGGGGCGCCGTGCTCCCCGTATCCCCCGCCCTCCCCCGGCTGCTTGGAGCCGCCGTTCCGCTCGCGGAAGATGCCCCCCGGAGGCCCGCCGTTGGGAGGCTGCTGCCCCCACCCGGCCTGGGGGGGCGGGGCCCCGTAGGCGTGGGGGTGGTGGCCCGGCGCCCCTCCTTGGGGCGGGGCGCCCTGCTGCGGCCAGTGCTGGCCGGGATGCTGCATGGCTTGTGATACCGACGGCTCTTTGATCTCCGAGGATGGAATGGGCCCCGGTTTGCAATTGTGCAGGGTCAACGCTCCTCTCGACCTCGGCAGACGAGCACGAGATGTGTCAGGTGAATCTATTCAACCTCCTTCCGCAACGATGCCGCGCCCAAATCGCAAAACGTGGTTGTATCTATGCGCCGCCCGATGTTCGCGCCCTGGTGCGTGCTTGCCTGCTGCGTTCTGCTTCCTACCGGCGCCGCGGACTCCTCATGGTTCATCTGCACCTTGATGTGTGGATTTTGCTTGCACCCAACGCTAATTCAGCGAGAAACAATTTTCACGTAGGAACTAGTAACTAGGTAACGGCTAGATTATTTCTGTACCTAGCAAGCGCCACGCCAGCGCTGTCATTTGCCCTTTGCTTTGTGATGACTTCGCGAATACATTCCTCCTTCACCCACGCTGCGACCAGCTTGAGTTAAGTCAGCCATCTCGCTATGCTATCTCCGCACTCTCGTGTTCACTGCACTGACTTGCAACCGCGCCGTTCCCTTCGACCAACATCATTTGCTGCTGGACGCCCAACCTCACCGTTTCCTCGTCAGCCTCGACGGTGTAGAACAGCAGGCCATTGAGGATGCCGCAGAAGATCCAGCCGCAGATGCCCACGTTGAACGCCTTCCTCCTGCCGCCCAGCCTTTCGATCAGCCACGCCACGAACGCCGGGCCGAGGCCGCGTCCGAAATCGTCGAAGGTATTCAGCAGGGCGAAGGCTTGCCCTCGCATTTGCGGCATGGTCACATTTTGCAAGGTTGATTTGACGATTGGACCGGTCACGCCAGAGAACATTCCAGCCACGATCGATATCGAACCGAGCACAAAATGAACTCCGCCATCCTCCTTAGGATCAAAATCAAGGTTGACCAGACCCCACATCGGAACACATCCCGCAATGGCCGTCGTCGACGACAAGATGGCAGGGTACCGAGGGCCAAATTTTGAGTACAGATACGAGCTTCCCGCGCCGCCAACACATGTGCCGATGAAGTTTCCGACCCCAAACACGAGTATGACAAGCGTCGCTCTTTCCACCGACAAGCCTCTGTCCGACGAAAGGTAATCGTTGAGGTAGGTGTTCACGATGCCCCACGGTATGCAACCCGGCGCTCCTGCAAACGGCAAAAGAGCAAGAGCTCAGCAATAGACAATGCAGAGACTCGATGCATGTCGACTTGTTTACCTTGAAACAGTGCCAGCAGCACCGATTTGCATCGCAACAAGGTCCCAAGCGTCACCACGTGCTGATGGATTGACTTTCTGTAATGTATCGCAAGACGGTCACGCACGCTGTACGCCGCACTCGACGGGGAGCCAGAGGAGCTGCTCAGCGAGTCTTGATTTTCCAGCTGAACGTAGAGTCCCTGTTTGGGCGAATTGCCGGTCACCAGAGTGTTCCTCGATGTGGCTTGCTTTATCCTCCTCATTTTGCACGAGTTTGCCGCGTCGTCGTTCGAGTGTTCTGATGCGTCGTTCTCCGTTCTCCCGGCCATTTCCAACTCTCCCTCGCGGCCTTCTATTCTCAACACATCATCGCTATTCGCGTGCATCGACACAGTGTGCAATGATCTTTTCTCCCCGGCCCCTCTCTCGACCTCCGGGAGGCACGTCCACACCGCCACAGCGCAAACCATCGCTGGGACACTGACCACCAGAAAGGGCATTCGCCAGCCGTATCTCGGCCCAAGAACGCCGGCGGCTCCCTGTCCCACGCTGATACCGATGCCACATCCCATTGATATGGCGCCGCTGACCCACCCTCGTTCGCCCGGCTCGTAATAATCGCCCAACACCGAGTAAATGAGAGGCAGCGCTCCGCCGACGCTGCATCCCGTCAGCGCCCGGCACCAGTAGAGTTGATTGTACGTTTGCACGAAGTACGTCGCCAGGCATGCCCCCTCTCCTATCAAAATGACCCACAGGAACAGCAATCCTCTGCGATCAACTACGTCCGCAAGGCACCCCACGAGGAAAGAAGCGGGGAGGCCGATCATGAAGAATGCAACGGCGATGTCTCCCCCCAATCGCTTGTCGCGTTCCAGATCGTCGAAATGAAACTCGTCGGCGATTGCAGACAGATTGGGCGAGAGGAGGTTTTGATCGGCGAATAAAAGGGCCGTCGTGAGGAGGTAGAGGGCCGTGGCGAGGCGGCGATGGCGCCGCTCGGCCGTCGCCGCGTCTGAAGATGGGTGCGTTGCAAAGTTGGACACATCATGTGCATGCGTTGCAATGTTGGACAATTCTTGTGCATCGGAGCCGGAGCCGGCCTCCGAGCTCCCTAACGACTCCATTATCGTTTCATTGTGGTCGTTGGCAGCATAGTTCGATCGCTTCCGACGGTTTGCTCGCCTATCTCTTCCATCGTCGTCGGTTGATGGGGGAAGGCGTTGGGCGCGTCGCAAGTGGCTCATTATTTTTCGGCCCGGATTCTCTCACTGACTTTCTCTTTCTCCTCGTCCTCCACTCTCCTCCCCCCTCCCGCCTCTCACATCACCTCCCCTGTCCTCTCCCGATGACAGGCTCCTATGACGCCGCCGCCGCCGACGACGAATGGATCCGGACGGCCGGCGTCGAATACGAGCGGGTCGCCTCCCTCTGCAACGCCCAGGCGCTCCTTTGCAACGCCGCGGCCGCCGCGACGGCATCTTCGCCGCTCCCTCCCATCGTCGCATCCGACGATGGCAGAGGCGGGGGAGGCGAGGGAGAGTACGATCCAAAGACTCTCGCGGCGGAAATGCAGCGTCGGAATTTGCACGAGGCGCTGTCGGCGTATTATCGGGAGATCGACGCGGCGAGGACGACGCACTCGTCGCTGAAGGCGCAGCTTGCGTCCCTCTCCCAACGGATGGGCGATGCAGCAAACTCGACGGGACACGCCGAGGGATGCAGAGAACGCACCCTGCCAGTGGTAGAGGCATTCTCTAAGCATATTGAATTGAGCGAGCGGGTCATCCGAACGGTGATGCGATCTTCTTCAGCCGGCGGCCCGTGCGGCGCTCTGCACGAGAATGGAATGCTCCGACCGATCTCCGCGGCAGATCACGAGGCGAACGTCGTGGCGTTGGCGGCTCTGCGCGCGTCGGTGTCGGGGTTGAAGGCAAAGTTTGGTACTGGCAAATAGCGGGCGGTCTCTTGGGTTTATTTTACACAAGCAATGTTGTCCAACGAGATCAAACCTACGGGACGTTAGAGAGTGCCGCGGCGCGCAGATCCAGGTCTCGGGATTGAACACAAAGGTCTCTGTGCCTCGACCAGTCTGCTTTGTGGCACGCTGAAAAATACAGTCCGAAGAGTGTGGGTCTGATAGGGATCATCGAACAAATCTCTGCAGGGGAAGGCACATACCTTTCGAGCAATACTGGTGCTGCTCGCAGACGGGGCAGTACATCAGTCTCTTTCTCTCTACGCGCTTATCACAATTCGAGCACACCCCGGTCTGGCGCACAGACTTTGCCTTTTGATATCTTTCCAAAAGGCAATCGCAGTTGATGCGCCTTGCGTAGAACTTGACGACCGAGCGCTCGTCCCCGCGGAAGATATCGTGATTTGAGATAGTGTAGATATCTTTGACGCACCCCGTCGCTGGTTGGTATTGCTCGAGCATGTAAATGATGAGCGCCATACCTCCAGGTGCTTCATGAGTGTGTTCCCGTCGAAGAAGTCCATTCACGCTGTATTCGATGAGCAATTTTTTCATGGTTTCGCGCTGGAAGTCGTCCTGCCACAGATCAGGAAGAAGTCTGAACGCGTCTATGGTCCCCGTGAGAGCGGTCTGGTAGAAGTTGACGCAATCAGGCTCTAGTGCGGGAGAGATCAGTCTGGTGAACGCCATAATAGGTTCAGAGATCCCTTCTGTCTGTTGGTAAGTGAAACCATGCTGACATTCCTCGATCTCAGTGGCCGAGGTGACGTTGGCCGTCGCCCTCCTAGCTCTTCCCTTCGCACGTTTCCTCGACGTCATGTTTGCCTTTGTCCCTCTTTTTCACTTGAATTTTCAAACGAATTAAAAAAATCAAACTTTTTCCTGGCACTTTCAGCTCTTCACTCCCGCCCCCGCGCCTCTGCCCTGCCATCCCACCACTCTTACATGATAAATCTCTGCACTCATTCATCTGAGCACAACTCTGCCAAGAGATATGCCGGCGTCCAGAAAGCGCATGAAAGGGCGAGCTAGGAAGGCGAGTAGGAACGCCGCCTTACCGCCACCGAAGAGCGGCCAGGCGCTGCGCGCGTCGCCGACTTCACAACAGCATCAGCTCCCCCAGATGCTTCCACAGGATTCTTGTAGCCACGGCGTTCCAACTCCTCCTGCAGAGCCCGGAACGAAATTGGCCGCGTTCCTCAACACGTTCCTTGAAGAATTGGGGCAGGAGGACTGCACGTTCGCGCAGTCGTCCTTGGCCGGTGCGCTTCAGACGCACGAATATTTTCCCTCCGTGTGGGAGAACGAGGGTGACAGGAAGCATCTGAGAGATATAATTGTTCGCTCCGGGGTCAAGACCATCACGAGGGACAACAATCGATACCCGAATCAAGCCAAGATCGATGGCGCCGCGGGTCTCGCAATGGCCATCTTCATGCTCGAGAACTACGATGCAGCAACGAAGCTAGTCGACGACTTCTTTGTTCTCAAGAATCTCGACATCTTCCACGGCTGTGAGCGACAGGTTGTCGATTTCTTCGCCTGTCGGATATCCTGTGGGTGTCTGGATGCACATTGCCACAGAGCCAAGACTTTGCCCAAGTCCAGAATCTGCGGTTACTGCAACGTTCGGAGACCACGGAACAGCCTGTTGTACTGCACGGGTTGCGAGAGAAGGCAGTATTGCTCGAAAGGTATGCACCGCCGGAGACCTCGTGTGCGATTTGTGCTCTTTTGTGACAGCTGACCACTCTTTTTCTTTCAATCTCCTCAGCTTGCCAACTTGCCGAATGGCCTCGGCACAAAGAGTCTTGCTGCAAAATGCAGGAGTTTGAGTTCACTGACGAAGTGAAGCGCGCATTTGGGGTGCATCCAGCAAAGAATTTTCTTTGCCAGCCGGCTGATGGGTAATCTCCATATTGTAAGCTAGCCGGATTGTTAGTCCTCTCCCTTCTCATCCAGCTCCTTGGCCGCCACGGCCACCCGCACCTTGTCCACGCACGCCTGCCAATCGTCGATCACCGCCTGGCACAGGTGCTCCTTGTGATCGCGCTTGGCGAGGCACCATTGGATGGCGCAGGCCTGCTTGGCGCACAGCTTTTGCTCGGGCGGGGCGTCATCTTTTTGCGCCTGCCGCCGCCCCTTCCCGGTGTACACGAAGACCATCGCGCTAGGAGCCCAACCGCGCACGGGTTCGAACGAGGGTTGGGGATCGATCGGGTGGTCGGTGAGGGGGCGTTGAGGGTGCGTGAGTGGGCTTGGCGAGGAGGGTGCTTGATACGATAGTGCTAACTTAATTATGGCGGGAATTCTAAGTTAGATCGAAGATAGTCGATGCTGCAACTGTAATGATGAAAGAAATCGTCTCCTCCAACTTTTTGTTGCAATCCAGCCGCTCATTCTTTCCTCCTCGCCCGCCCAGCCGGCTGCAAACGACCGAGGGCTGATTACTCCACGCTCCCACCGGTGCTGGCGCTCTGCCCTCCGCTGCGATTGATCGGGGGGGGGAGGCGCACATTATATGAGATCTGTGGAATACGGCAACGAACACGCACCCCGCGCCCAACTGCCCCCTCGAATCACGAATAGCCATGGCAGACAACGACGGTGGCTCTCTTGCCAGCGACGGGTCAGGAGATATTGTGGACGATACGGGCTGGAGAAATGGCGTTGATGAACCCTCGAATGTTGCGGCTGACATCAGCTCTGCGGATATGAATACTGTGGGGGAGAAATCATCAACGGCAGGGGGCAATGCACAAGCTGAGGGAGGGGAGGGCACCAGAGACCCCGGGGATGCGGACGAAAACGACTCCCCTCCACCCCCACCGGCGATAGAGCTCTCTCCGTCGGTCACAACGCCAGTTTCAGAAGCATACGACGCAACGCCCTCTTCTCCCGGCATCAGACACAACAAAAAGCAGCTGGAGAAATTGCAACGGCGGGTCCCCGGCTCCCTCGATCTAGACTACATCACTCCCCAACTAATAGGGATGGCACCGCCCCGCGCGAAAGAGGGCCTGCCCGAACATCAGGACGTCGTCCAAAAGTCGCTGGGCCGGGGGAAGAAGAAGCGACAGAAGGGGAACGATCCTGGGGAACTGTCGACATTTTTGGAGCGACGGCACCCCCGGCGATACTTATTGTTCAACGTGTCGGATGAGGATGCCGACGATCGCTCGTTGTTGTTGCTGGGGAGGCAGGTGGTCCACTTGCCTTGGGGCTCGCCTAGAATCCCCCACC
>JALLAP010000484.1:0-17348 GCA_036939355.1 Thalassiosira profunda | reverse complement strand
AAGGTGCGGATGGACAATGGTGGAGTGCTCAGGGACACGTATTACTGAGGCTCGAGGCTGGAATGAGCTTTTGCAGAGCAGCTTGAGTGAGGCTGATGTACATCCTTATTCGTGCATTATTGTTTGTCGTCATGGATAACTACTAGGGAATGCGATCACACTGTGTCACGGTGCATGTTCACTTCTTTCGTTACAGCAAGGCACTATCACTGGCTCGCTTTCCAACGCGCCAACATCGTGTTTGTCCTCTTCCGAATTGAGACCTTTAGCTCATTGTCTCTGTCAAACTGGTGAACCACCGGACTTAGCGTCGATCTATCGTTGTTGAATATCGCTTCGCCCTTCATTATGCCCCACTCTCGGAGAGGTTTGGTTCGCATCGCTGCCAGATTGTTGATCGTCCCTTCGCCCTGTTTGTGGACTTTCGTTTGACAGCCACGCGAAGCAAGATATGACTCCAGCCCTCCCTCGTAGTAGAGATGGTTGTGGAATCCCTGATCGCAGCCAACTTGTTTGCATTTTGTCGTGTCGAATTGAGCAACCAAAGCCCGGCAGTATAGCTCGATGGCACGCTGCGATCCCATCGTGCTTCCGGAGCATATTACTGGCTTGTCCTTTATTTTGTCCAGAGCCCCCTGGCCATACGCCGTTCTAATCCATCGCGAGTTGTAAGATGATTTGCCAATCGTAACGGATTCGTAGTTTTCTTCGAACAGATCGAGCGTGCATTTCTCATCGCCGTGCTGGTTTGATGGAAGGTGGGCGCCACCGACAGACACGGTGGCGCCAAACGCGAAGGGATTCGATTGGAAGAACGTATCGCGAGCATCCACAATGAGAAGTGTCGACGCTGCGTGGTACTGCTTGCTGAATATCCAATACAGCTCGTACCGCGCCGTCGCCACCGGCCGCGCCACTCGTGGGTCATCCGCCGGAACTTTTGTTTCATCTTTGCCATTGCTGTACAATCCATTAATCTTGCAGTCCGAAAAGCCATGATTCGTTGTTGACCCACGCCCCTCGCTGTTGCTGGGCAATATCCTCTTTCCTGATTTCTTGTAGCATTCCCACGGCAACGCATACGAGATGACCCGCAGCGATCCGTCTGCCCGTTCCGAGTACCATCTGAGGTATTCTTCCACGCCGCTTTTCATCCCCTCCACATGGCTCACCGCCAATACCACGTCCCCGGTGAAGTTTGTTGCTTTCAGACTCTCAATGAAAGTCACATAAACATTGAGATCGTAACCTTCTGCAAATGCAACCACTGCGTTCATGTCGGGTCTGTGAACGCCAAACGAGGGTTGCAATATCACCTCCGATGGCACCGATTGGTCCGGTACCGCGTCTGATGGCAAGGGAAAAGATGGTGCTCCGCCAATTACTGCAGCACCATTCGTTTCCTTATCCGCATTCTTGTCCTCGTAGGAAGCCTCCGCCATCTTCGCCTTCACAAAATCGGGTATCGGAGGCAGCCCGCCCTTGGCCGCCTCTCGCCGCGGCGGCGGAAGCGGCACCGACAACAGCTGCTTCGTATCCTCCTTCTTGGTATGGTAGGCGATGGCGCGGTGGGACACCCACAGCACGGCGAGGGACAATGCAACGGAGGCGAGGAGGACGGAGCGCAGGGCGGTGTTGTGGAAGGTCCGCCGCGGCGCTGGGGCTGCTTGCGGCATCGCTGCAGGTTTGCAAATGGGCTGCGTCTCCGTGCATCGATCAAGCGCGCGCCCCGCACGCCGCCCCGCGTCGCCGGCAGTACAGGTCCCCGCCACCTCAGATCTACCCGAACCTCCCTCTCGCTCCATGCCGCATGCACGAGGGCCCGCACGGGCGTCCGCAGAAGTATCGGCCGGCGCCAGCCCCAAGTGCCCAGCAGGCAGCCCGCAGCGCGGGCAAATTTCTTTATGTCATTGAAATTTTCAGCTCCTCCCGGCGCCTTGCTGACCGCGGCTTCTTCTCTCACCGTTGCCGCGCATCGCCCGACGCCGTGGGTGGCGCCGCGCCTCCGGCCGGAGTGATGCGGGTGTGGGAGTGGCTCCTCTCGGCCGCGCTCTTCCATTTTGTGCACATCTCATGCACTGCCGACGACGGGGGCGATGGCAGCGCCTCCGAGCTGCCGCAAACGTCAGCGGACTTCTTCGCCGCGTACTCCTGCAACGACGGCGGAGAGTGGGCACTCCTATACGAGGAGGGCGGATCTTTCTACCGCTGGGTGCTTGCTGGACGGCATATCACCTGGCATCCGGGGTGGGAGGTGCCACCCGGGTCTCCCGCTGACGATGACGGTGCAGGAGATGGGAAGCATTGGTACGCCCGCGTCTTCGATCTATTAAACTGGGCCAGGCAACAACGACTCATGCCGGTACCCGTGAACGTGGCATCCATTTGCCACAAGGGCATGGAGGCACGGTACATAGAAGGGGCGAGGTGGGCCGATGCCAACCGCCTACCTTCCAAACCCAATCCGCACATCTCGAATGAGATGTGGAACAATCTCTGGGGCGACTGCCACAAACAACTGCTTTCGACCACGCGTCTTGCTTCCGCTTGCATCGACGTGCCCGGAGTACTTGTGGCTAGTCCCAATCCTCCTTGGAAGGCGAACAATCCCTGCCATATGGAGTATCGGATGGTGGATGGTGCGCATCGATTGTGCCTGAGAAAGTATGCACTTGTTCTGCTGCACGGGGAGTTGACAGAGCTGAAAGAGCTTGCGAAAGAACCAAACGAGGAGATGCCCACAGACGAGATAAAGCACCAAATAGAGCAGACACGGAGACTGATCCACCAGACGAGCCAGGGTCAATACATCGTCTTGGATCAGGCGACCTTCGCGTCTATGCTCAGGAAAGACGACCCCCACGAGACGTGGGCCAGGAGCAAAGAGCACTTGCTAAAGGAACTGCCGCACGATGAGCGACAGGACTGGAAGGAGTGGATGAAACTGGTGCTTGCCAGCGTCCGTTCTGAGCTCTGATGATACATGCGCTGTCTAGAGAGGTACGTTCATATCACTCATTATGCATACTAGGTGCTTCAATTCATTATCTATGCGCTTGTAAACATCATGGAGACAGATTCAGCTCACGTGGCCATGATCTCGTCTATCCAGACGTGCGACATGGGCATGTTGGCACGCGCCGGCGGTTTGTACGTCCANCGTGGCCATGATCTCGTCTATCCAGACGTGCGACATGGGCATGTTGGCACGCGCCGGCGGTTTGTACGTCCATGAGAAAACGTGGTCTCCTGCAGTAATGTCCATCTCGAACTTGTTAGTCCCCTGGCCCGGTCGATCCAACGCAAATTCCTCATTGCCGTCAACGGAGAAGGCGAAGCTTCCCATTCCCAAGTGATACATGAAGGAGACTGTTCCGCCCTCAGGAGAGTTCCAATTGACTTTCATGGTGCTTTGTTCTCCGGGCAGCAGCCCCTTGGGACTGTGGGCCGAGAGTCCGCTGTTCGAGGCGGGCATGTTGTCGTCGATCCGCCATCGCCCGAAATCCTCAAAGAAAAAGGAATCGTCGAACTCGTCGTCCTCGAAATCAAAGTACAAGATCTCCCTCATTTGCACGTTGTCGATCCAGACGCGGCCACTCCCGCGCGAAATGGGAGGCATCTCAATGTCCATCGTGTACACACTCCACGTCAGTTCGTGGTCGCCCTTGGCCACGGGTACTTGTTTCGTCTCCCACTTGGGCGCACCGGCATGCCCCGAAAACAATGCAACCACATTCTGTGGATCGTCGAGCGTCACTCGAAGCGCGGCAAGGGGTGCGTAGACGTCGTGGCGCAAGTCATAGCTCAACAGTACCGCTTTGGAAAGGTCCAGCGACAGTTTCAGCTCGGAGGATTCGCCTCTTCCAGTTTTGGAGTTGGTAACGGACTTGGTGCCCTTGGATGCAAATGCGTCAGTGATGGTCCAGGGGAGAGTGGCAGAAGTGGCGAATTCCGTCTCGCTCAGATCAGCAACTTCAAAGCCTTGGGATTCCAACGCGCCTACTGGCACGGGTTCCTTTGGCCGTTGAGTGACTGGCACCGGAGTGACAGGCGCAGGGGTGACGGGCGCAGGGGCGACTGGCGCTGCAGTGTTAGGCGCTGGTGGATCTTGCGGGATGGGTTCAGGTGCTGGCGCCGGTGCTGGGGCCTGCTCGCCCCCACCACATTGGTCGTCCTTTGGGCATGGCGTGCCTGCTCTGAAGAAATCGGCGCAGCATTCCTCGTACGTGGGCTTAAACATCCTGTCCTTGAAATTTTTGGCCAGCCAGAGATCATTGAAGTTGTCCGCACCATTGCTACAGCCTGCGTTGGTTGCCGTGTTCTGAGGTGCAAAACGGGAAAGAGGCGCTTGGTGAGAGGACCCTGATGAAGGTCATATCCAAAAGGCTGTTGCCATTGTACTATACTCACAATGTGCCATCCGTGGACAGAGCAGTTAGGGTAGGCAGGCGTTGGTGCCGGTCCAGGCCCTGGTGCAGGTTCGTCTGCAGGCGCGGAGGCCCTGCACGTGTCGACTTCTGGGCACGCCCTGCCAGGGAAGAACATGCTACAGCAACTAGCAGGGTTCATGTGGAACATTCGCCCTTTCAACTCAGGTTTGAGCCAAACGTCCGGGAACTTGTTGGAGTTGGTGCATCCCGCGTTTGTCTCGGTGTTCTGGGTAGGATGGATCAGACAAGAGGCCGTGAGCGCACACGAACCAATGGTCCAATGATGCATCCCTCGACATCAAAACTTACCACATGCCATCCGTCGCTGCCGCACGTGCTGTCGCCGCCAGCAACAGTTGGCTTCTGCGTGCTGGATGCATTCCCGGTCGTTGGAGGCAAAGATGGCCCTTTCGTGGGAGAAACAGTAGTAGGGCTCTCCGATGGCGGGGCCGTCGTTGGCATGTCGGACGGTTGCGGCGTGGGCGAGAAGGTCGGCCATCCGGAGTCGAAATCCATTGCCGAGGGTTTCGGCGTCGGCCTCCTACTAGGCGGAGGGCTGGGCTCGCGGGTCGGCCACTGAGTGGTCGGTTGCTCCGGCTTGTTGGTGCTCGCTTCTCCGAGGATGATACATGTGTAATACTGCAAAATCTTTGAGCAACAACCAACATTGGTGCCGTCGAGACGATGCATTCACTCACCTCGAGCCACGGAAAATGGCAGCAGTCCTCGAGGGTATCGAACAAATCGGACTGAAACTCCGACTGCAATCCATCGTTCCGGCAAGTGCCCACCTTGTGGTCAGGGTAGAATGGGTGCCCCGGCGCGTCCAGTGCCCCAGTCGGATCAGATTGCCCGTACCGATCGTCCCACTCGACTCCCTCGTACTGCAAATACCCCTCTGGCATGTCCGCCGACCGAAACGGACCGGGCAGTCCCATCGCCGTCATGTCCTGATCGATCGCGTGGAAGATCAAGTTGTCGGCAACAGCATCATCGAAATCATATGTAGAGTCGAGGGAGATGCTCCGCCCCGCGCGGGCAGTGTCGGCGGCGCACCGGTCGTCGCACGGGTGGGACAGGGTCAGCTGGAACGTGAAGAGCTGCAGGCGGTCCAGCTTCCGCGAGTCGATGCGCAGCCCGCGCCGGGAATCGAGCATATCCTCCAAACGCGAGACGTCGGTGCCGTCGAAGTTGATTCCTGCAATGCTTGCAACCTTGTAGTGATGCAAAGCACCCTTGACGGCGTGCAGGATGACATCGCGGATGGTCTTAAGGTGCTCCGGGGAGTTGTGCGGTATGAACACGTTGCGAAAGTAGAGCTTGCCCTGAAACCGAATCAGGAGCGACGGCTCCCTCTGATTCGCGGCTCCGTCGTCGTACTCGCTGTATGGATCCGCTAACGGCAGGTCCAAATCAAGAAGTCTCGTGTTCTCCAGGCAAGCCTGGTATTCGAACTCGAAGCTCACGGAGCAACAATCCTCGACGGTGTGGAAGAAGTACGTGTCAGGCGCGTCGTACATGTAGGAGGGCGCGTCCATCGCCGCATTCACTTGGCAGGCCACCTGTCGGAGGTTGGCAAAGTAATGATACTTGTACCGATTCGGGTTCACCGCCTCGGCCCCACTCCCACCCACCGGCTGGCTTCCGTCCTCATCGCCGGGCAATCTAGGGGAGGCCTGGATACACGCCTCGCGCTCCCCCGGAAAGTGCTCCCGGCAGCACTCGCCGGCCGTGAGGGTCAGATAGGTCGTGGGATCCCGTTGAAAGCTCCTTGGCGCCTCACTGCCATCAATCTCGCAGCGGGATTCGGCGTACACGGGCCAGTAGTAGTTCTTCAACTCCGCCCCGTCCGCCTCCTGCGACGACGGAGGCCGAGTGGGCCCGGCCAGCGCGCCCGACTCGCGGAAGCACTTGTCGAGCTCCCCGCCCCACGTGTCGGGAAAGTTGGCCTCGCAGCACTCGCGGTAGGTCTTGTGCATGGTCCCCTCCGGATCGGTGCTCATCCACGCCGGTGGCGCCTGTTCGTGATTAGTAGTGCAGTGACCCGTGCTCCACAGCGGATGCCACCACGTTTCGGGATACTCTGTCGGCCATCTGTTCTCAACCTCATCCTGTCCCACCGCGGACGGGTTGTAGGTGTCCCAAAAGCCGCTTCCGCCATCTTCGCCCCGCCGTCCCAAACACTCGTCCAATACCCAGTCAAAGTTCTCTGCACAGCACTGGTCCAGCGTCAAATACCCCCTTCCCTTGCCGTTCGTTTCCATCTTCTCGCACCCGTTCAATCCCCAATTGGCCACGAAGTACACCCCCGTCTCCCTGGCATGTTCCGCCCGCTGCCCCTGCTCCAAACACTCCTTCATCATATGCCGAAACTGCCCCCCGCAGCACTGCTTCAAGCTCACGTAGGGGGTGTCCCACGGCTTGGCCTCGCGATTGTTATAACAGGTGCCCTCCTTTTTATTCGGAATGTAGGGGTGCACCGCCTCCGGTCCGGCCTCTTCTTGCGCCTTGGCGGCCTTGCACTCCTCCAAACACTCCCACTCGTGGGCGGCGCACCCGCAGTGCCGCCATTGGCACTGCTCGCGGCACCCCCAGTCCCACTTGCCGCAGCCGCAATCATCGTCTTCCTTCTCTTTGCCAGTGTCGCCCTGCTCCATTTTCGAGGTCATCAGCTCCCCGTACTTCGCGGCGCACTCCTCTCTGGCCCAGCCGAAGTATTCGAGGCAGCATTCCTGGAGGGTGGCCTTGCCGCGCTCCCAGGATTGGGCCTCACGGTCGTCGAGGCACGTGCTCTCGCCGTAGGAGGGGAGGAAGGGATGGCCCATCGGGGCTCCGGGGCCAAAGCCCCCCTGCAGCGAGCGAGTAGGGCTGTCCCCGATTTCTCGCCTCCGTCTGCGTTGTTGGCGCAGCCTCCTTTGGTGTGGCAGTTGTCGATCGTGAGCGGAGGTTGAGGTGTGGGCGTGGAGGTCGATCGATCGCGCCTCCCGGCGCTCTGGCGCGGACGGCGGCGCATCTAACTCAACATCGCCCCTTCTCCGAATAGTTGACGCGGAGGCAGCCCTGCTGCCAAACAACAAAAAGGTTGCGGCGGCGCCCGTGAGGCCCATTGCCGCGCGGGGCCGCCTCCTCGTTCGTTGCCGTTGGCGTTGTCGCCCCGCGAGGCAGCGTGGCGGCGACGGCGGCGCCATTTCCGGCTCTCTGTGCCTGCACTGTCGGTCCATGGCCTACTTTATGGCACTGAACGTCCAACGCAGTGGGCGCAACGGGTCCTTATGGCCGCGGCGCCTGGTCGGTGCTAATGTTGTTGCTCGTCGTTTCACGCGTGTTCAAGAAGAAGAGGGCTGTGCCGCTCCTCAAACCAGCCCAACTTCTGTTGCAAAGGAGTCACAGTCGTACTGATTCCTTAGTCATAATGAGTACCGGACATAACCGGATGAGGCGGACAAAAAAGACAGCTCGTGACTGTGGTACAGCCCCTCTGCCGACCAGCCCTCTCCTCCTCCTCTTCTCCTGCCCGTCAACACCCCACCCCTCGGACTCGGACCAACCAGGCGGAAGGACGGCGGCAGCACCCGCAGAGAGACGGCCATGGCTCCGCGGACCCACAGAGAGACGACAATGGCGCCAATACCCCCCTCCGCCGCCGGGGCACCCGGCAGCTCCCACTGCCATCCACCAGAGGGTCAGAATAGAATGCGAGACCCCCGCTCGCGCCGCCGGCGGCGGCCGTGGGAAGCGGCGGTGGGAGCGGCCCTCGTCCTCGCCTCGACGGGCCACGGCAGTGCGGCCGCGGCGGCGGCTGTAAGGAGCGTCGACCTTTCGGCCCGAGAAGATCCTCGCGACGAACAAGCTTCGTCCACCCAGCTTCATCGCCGTCACACCTTACGTCACGAGGGGCGCCGGCGACGCGCCCTCGCCCGGCCCAACCCGTGGCTCCCCGACTACCAAACCAACACGTGCCGCAACGACCAGCCGGCCGATCCGTGGGCGCACTATCCCTCCCTTCCCAAGAGCGCCGAGGAATGCTGCCGCCGACACTTTGGCTGGGCCCCGGCAAGTGCGAAGTGTTACCCGGAGAGCATGCGGTGGTTCGTCAAGGAGGGAGGTCATGATATGGAGGGGGATCGGTACGGCGACGCTGGAGGTGGGGGCGGGGAGAGTGACGGGGCGGAGTACTTTCCCGACACCGCGAAGGGGGTGTGCAAGGTCGCCACCCCCCGAACTCCTAGCTGGATCGCGACGCGGGAGTCAAACTACGAGGCGTGCTGTCGGAAGTGGCTGGGGTGGAACTTGGAGGGGTGCCTGAGGGCCGATCCCGCGCCCAAGATTGTTGCGAGTGGCAGCGGCAGTGAAAATGGAAGGGGCAACGAGGATGGCGAGGGAAGAGGGGGGCTGGTGGTCGGCGCCATCGGCCGGCCGGCGCCCCCGACGCCTTCCGTTCCCGCCCCGGCCGAATCTCCGCCCGCGCCCGCGGCACGGACAGAGACGCCGGCATTGGGCTGCGACGTGTTCACCCGAGAGGAATGCGAGCGGGTCAGAGGGGTGACGGACTGCCGTTGGAACGCCCGGGCCGACGGAGGCCGGGGCGAGTGCGTGGGAAGCGGCGGGATCGCCCCCACGACTGACAGCGGCGGCATTGTGGCTGTGGAAGAGAATCCCTGCCGGGACGCCCCCCAGAGCGCCTGCGCGTCCCACCCCCAGTGTTTGTGGCGCCGGGGCCGCTGCCGGGTCGATCCGGAGTACGTCCCCTCGTCGGGGTTCGACTGTCCCAAGGCCACGAAGGGGGAGTGTTTGGCGCATGCCGCCCAGTGTAAATGGCACCGGAGGGCGGGGTGCGCCTTCCTCCAATCGGGCATTGCGCAAGTCCAAGCTGACGTTGCCGGTGCGTCTGATGGCGTGGTGGGGAGAATAAGCTCGAGTTTTATGAGGGAGGCCGAAGCCGACGATAGGCAGTGGCACCTCGACCCCTCGGACGGCCGGTGCAAGCCCGAGGGATCGGGCTGGATGGACGTCTTTGATGCCTATGAGTCGTGCTGTTCGAGCAGCTGGGACGTTGCCGGTTGCGTCGCCGACAAGGGCGCCTACTTCGACACTAGCAGTGGCTCCGGTCAAGGCGACGGCGCCAACGCCGACGAACCAGTCGTGGAAGTGTACTACGACTCAAGCGACGGGCGGTGCAAGCCCAACAACGCCGACCGACCGAGCTGGCTCACCCTCATCTACACAGACCCTTTAGCGTGCTGCCAAAATTCATGGGACGAGGGTGCCTGCCTGTCGCCCTTCCTCGACTCGGACGGCTCCCTCCAGCCCCTCTCCGACGACGGCGGCGTCCCGCCAATCTTTCTCGACCTCCACCTCCTCGGGTCCGTCAAGCTCCTGACCAGGGGACTCCTTCCAAGCCAGACGAGTGAGGGGTGGGCGACGCTCAAGCGGGCGCTGACCAAGAGTTTGGTATTGACGATGGCGGGGAGCTGGTGGGTGCACGACGCGGTGGAGGTGGATTTGTGGACGCTGGGGGACGCGCAGTTCACGTGGCGGAGAAAGCTGGCGGAGGGCGCGGCAGGGGAGGCTCGGAATCGGGAAGGGGTCGCTCGTCCTTCGTTAAGAGGGACGAAGACCGTCCAAACCAAGCAACATCACCGAAGGCTGGGCGTCGACGAGGTCAGTTTTGAGATGGTCGTCGCCACCCTCTGCGATGGGGCGTGCCAATCGTCCACCGCGCCGTTGGGCACGCGGCCCTTCGAGACGATCGCCGCGCACTTTGCCACGGCCGTTAAGGACGGCGCGTTCCAGGTCACCCTCAAAGAGGTCGGCGAGGCGATGGGCCTGTTTGACGACGGCGCCCCCGCCGCCACGGCGGGCGTGCTGACGTACCGCCACGCCGTCAAGTCCAGCATTGTGGGCGACGGGGGGTCCTGGTCTCCGTCCAAGGCTCCGACACTCAAGCCCGTCGAGGCGACAAACAGGCCGACGGACGATGTCTACTGGCCCGATTCCAAGGCCGGGTTGTGCCGCGCCGGAAACGTTCCCGAGTTCATGACGGACGTCTTCGGCACGCTGGAGGACTGCTGCAATTTTCCCTGGCTCGAGTATTATACTTGCATCATCAACAGCCAGAAGGCGGCGTTCTTGGACGGGCTGCCGACGTCGAGGCCGACGAGGCCCCCGACGCCCCGGCCCGTCGAGGCGGCCACGGTGTACTACCCCGACCTCGCGCGGGGGGTGTGCAAGTCTGATGGCCTTCACGGAAACAACCCCTATCAATTCTCCACCGCGAGCGAATGCTGCACCAACCAATGGATGGATTACGGCGAGTGCATGGCATACGCCGACCCGTACGCAACCCTGCCCCTGTCGACCACGTATTATCCTGATATTTACGAGGGCTATTGTCGGAGCGACGGGAAGCATATCGACCTGAATTTGGACGGGGAGATGCTGTACGACTCTCCGGAGGCGTGCTGCAGCAATCGGTGGATGGCGGAGGACTGCCTGGAGAAGACCCGGGACCCTCCTGGAGCGTCGGACGATTCCAATTGCCGATGGTATCCCGACCCATCGAGCTTTGGCGCGTGCACCTTCTCCGCCGGATTTCCCGCGAACTGGGACACGGACGCCAACCGCGATATGTTTCTGCACCAGACCCACGACGCGTGCTGCGTGCAATCGTTCGGTGGGACGGGGTGCGCAATGAACTACGATTGCAATGGGGCCAACGCCGGTCCGACGCCAAGCGGGTATGTTACCGCCTCGCCTACCACATCCTGGCCGACTTGGACACCCACCGCACCTGGTGGGTCTCAGGACGCGACGCCTGCGCCCCAGCCGACAGCAGATGCCACGCCAGAGCCCACCAAGGAGCCAGCAACAACGTTCGTCGTTCCGGACGTGGTGACAACCCAGATTGATGCCACGGCCCTCACGCGCGAGATCTCGGACGGCTTCGAGAATGGACTTGATGGCGGATTTCCTTGGCACACGTCGTTGGAGCATCCGTGGACCGTCAACGAGGACGACCAGACGGAGGGGTCCTTTTCCGCGCGCTCCGCTGCCGGGCTCGACGCGGGCGAGCAGTCGGATATCTATTTGGCCATCAATTCCAACCACGGAGGCGTCCTGTACTTTGACTTCAAGAGCGACGTCAGGATGCCCTTCAATGGGGCTTACATCGACGTGGATGATAAGTCCGTCGTTGGATATACCTATCCGAAGGAGGACTGGCTCAGTCTGACCCTCCCGGTCCCGGAAGGGGAGCATGTGGTCCGTTTCCGAGCCTGGGCGCCGAACTTTGGCCAGCCCGACGTCGCCTCGCCCAACAGCGGCACCATCGCGATTGACAACGTGTCGTACATGCCCAGCATGTTCGAGGGGTTTGAGAGTGACTCCAAATCGTTCGAGTGGGGCGACGACGTCCAGTTCGAGGGCACGGACTGGTGGTTCGACCAGGCCACAAGCCACGAGGGCGGCGCGAGCCTTCGCTCTCCGGCACTATCCGCAGGACAGAAAAGCACTATGAAGTTTGAGGTCACCGTCCCTCGACGAGGCGCCGACGTCTCCTTCTGGTACTTTGCCAGCGTGGGGATGCCGTACGACGCGTTCTCGTTTCAGGTCGATGGGCAGACCCTGTTCAGCATAGCAGCCACAGCGTCAGAGTGGAACCAATTCCGGAGACCGTTGCCGCCGGGCACCCACGTGCTAGAGTGGGTGTACGAGAGAGGGACGAGCGGAACGTCCCAGGGTGATGGGATAGTGTGGATAGACGACATTGGCATCGTCGGGAAGTCGTAGCAAAAGGCGAGAAGAGAGACGAAGAGAAGATAGAGAGTACTACTGATACATAATGCACACCTGCTAGACATTGCCACCTTCTGTTTGTGGACAGTACAATACAACCGTACACCGATCAGCTGGTGTAGAGCTCGAGCCACGGACATGCACCCAACGCAGTCTTGGCCCGGGTAATCCATCGAACCACGTCCGACTCCTCCCATTTTCCAGACGTGTCGCCTGCGGAGACGGCATCGAGCAGCATGACAGGAAGGGCTTGCCACTTGATCAAATCCTTTGGGCAGCCAGAGAACGCCTTTTCCTTCAGCGCCTCCAACGCATCTTGATCGTTGTCAAGTATCTCGAGCATGATTTCCGCCAAAGCTCGGCTTTGCGCGGCGTCGATCCATTTCTGAACGACCTCATTTGTCGGCCCTGAAGAACCACCGTCGAGTATAGAGAGAACGCGCTTTGGGTTGGAATTGGCCAGCTCTCTCCAGTTCCGGACGCTGAAGAGCAGCGCTGCGGCCCAAACTTTTGCAGCCTCATCGGTCACTTCTGAACCCTCTTTGATGCACTCGATCAGCTCGTCGACGTCATCCTCGGTGGGCGTGACGAGCTGCCAGTCGTCGTCAACTTTTACTTCCTTCTTGGGGCTGGCAGCTGATGACGCAGGCGGTTTCCGCTCATCGTTCACTCCCCCAAAACGAGCCATGGCAGCCCGTGCTCGGCGCTCTCGCTCCGACAATCCCTGCTGGGCTTCACCATTCGCCGCGTTGGCGTTCAACAGCGACTCCTCCATTTCTTCTGCCGCTTTTGCTCCATCTTCTCCCTCTTGCACCGCTCCGCTTGCAGCAGAATCGGCCGTTTCTTCATCTTTCAATTGCCTCAAGTTCTCCCGGGCCTTCTCGCTCAACACTCGCTTTCTACCGCCACGGTCGAGATGAGACCAATCCAGCTCCGGCAGTGTCGCGCGCAACATTTCGTTCACGGAGGTCGGCATCGGCGCTGGATTGTTGACGCTCTTCGCGGCTTGGCTGCAGTGAAATACAAGCGACCAAAAGATCCGCGGGGACAGCTGCGCAATCAAGTCAGGTCGGAGCCGGCCATCTTGGTCGCCAGCTGGAACGTCTGCAGTTTCCCTGTCGCCAGAATCCTTTGCGGTGTTGTAGACCGATTGCAGGACCCCCTTGACGGCCACTGCTCCGTAAATTTTCACTTGTTCTTCGTACCTGCCTCTCCCCTCCATGCCCTTGGAATACGAAACAGTGTAGAGGCCAAGTTGCTGCCCCGCTGCCCCAAGGACCACCCCAGCACTGTCGACGCTCTCATTCGATGCTTTCTCAAACGTAAATTCCCCCTGATCGACCGCCGTCACCCTGACTCTTGCTCTCGAGGCTTCGTACGATTTTTCCAGTGCTCCCTTCATTGCGGAACGCAGGAAGCTGCCAACATTCCCTCCCTTGCTCCCCCCGGCCAACGAAGAGAGCACCTTGTTTGCGATGTCCTCCTCCCCCTGCGCGACGTCTCTGTGGCCCTGAAACAAAGCCTTCACTCTCTTGTTGCCTCCAGCACTCTTCTTTGGTGGTGACGATCCCGCAAAAGATTTCCCGTCCGACAGGCGGTAGCCCGCCCCTTCCATCTTGGCCTTCTTCGGCTTTTTGCTGGCTGCAGCAGCATTGCCACCGTTGCCCCTGCCCGCAGCGCCAAACCCGGAGACGTTTCTATTTGCGGATGTCGATGCCCCCCTCTTCTTTGGAGACGGTTTGCCCTGCTTCCCCTGCTTCATCATTTCATCCTGGGCAGCAATCACCTCTTTGAAGCTTGCAGTTGCCGCCATTGCGGATGCCCGCTTTTGCCTGCCCGTGCCCGACGCCGCTCCTGGATCAGATTTGCTTGCAGCTGCTTCACTTGCCGCTGCCACATCAGCTGAACTCCCTTCGGCTAAGGCAAACTTCACGATCAAGCTTTCGTTGGGCCGAATGCCCAGCTCGTGGACCGAGCCCTTCCCCGCCTGCTCCAACTCCTTGGGCGGAAAGCCTCCCAAAAACGACACTTGATACGCCCCAATCGAATCGGACGGGACGTCGAACAGGGCAAAGACGTCCTTCCGCATCTCTTCCAGCGACGACGACGGGCGCAGCCGCAGGTTGTACCGGCGTTGCGCCTGGGGCGGGGGCGCCGCGGACTTGCTGCCCTTTCCGCGCCCGCCGCCCCGCTTGCCCTTCTTCGCCGTGGGGAGCGGGGGCGGCGCGGCTCCGGTGACGCGGATGGTGAACTCGCCATCAGATGACATGATGCGGCTCCCTGCTGCAAGGTTGGTGCGATGCCAACCCGCTGTGAGGGGAGGTATTGTATAGGAGGGGCGGCGCAGACGATGCTGCCGCAGAGAGGGCGGATTTGTGCGTTTGTGTGGGAATGCTAAAATAAATCCTGCCCGGCCCGCCCGCCCGCCCGCCTCCCCGCTCCGCCTCCGCCTCCGCTCCTCACATTCCTCCTCTCGTGCACCACGAGGCTCTCCTACCATACGGCCAGCCATGGGCGCATTCCTCTCCAAAGGCACTGCGGCGTCCAAGAAGCGGCGCGATGCGCCCTCCGATGGCGTCGGGGAGGGGATGTGCCCTCGGCAGCAGAAGCGTCCACGAACTGGTGACGAGTACTGCAACTCCAATGACATGCTCGCGCCGGCGGCAGCAAGTTGGTCTGATTATTTATGGGGCGGCATCTCAACGGTGGCCGGTGTGGAGCAACAATTGTCTCACCTTGAGCAGAAAATGCAACGGGAGGTCGACGGGTTGCAGACCGAAGTGGATGCCACAAAGGCCCGCTGCGCGTCCATGGAGACGTCCTTGATGGCACTGGCTAGCCGCGTGCAGGTCTCGGTGCCTCGTGTGCCCCGCAGCCACTGGACCGAACGCGGTTTGGGCGAGGATTACATTGCAGCGGCCGACGCGCTCCAGGTTGATATTGGGGGGGGGAATATCCAGCTTGAAGAAAGGGGGGGAATTTTACCTCTCCCTGGGTCAAAATGATTGGGACGGGCCTGTGCCGACGGTTCGCCACGACGATGCTTTGTTGCCACACTGGCAGGCTCTTGCGGATGCCCTCAACATATTCGGCCCAGGGCTCAAATTCAGAGAACGGGGATACTACGAAGACGAAGACGATCTGCCCTTTTTGTCGGTTGAAAATGTCCAGTTGACGTCCAAAGTCCTCTCAATTTTGAGGACGGGCTTGAAGAGTGTGACCAAGCTGACGAGACTCAACTTGGAGAACATTGACTTCGCTCATTCTCGTGGTGGAATTAGGCTGGCGAGCGAGGTCATTACAAACAACCCTGCCCTGGCTAAGTTTGTTTGGATGAACAATCCAATTGTTACTATGGAAGACGCCGAACTTCTCCTTGAAGCCATCAGCACCCACCCTTCACTTCGCGACGTTCAGCTGATCAACTGTCGTGGTCGCAATGTCGGTGTCTACGCGGAGGACCCTAGGAACCCGACCGACCCATACAGGATGTTGCAGTCACTTCTCTCTGGGGGGAGCAATCTGCAATCGCTCAATCTCTGCTCAAACAACATCACTACCTCGGGCGAAACTCATTTGTCAGATCACCTGGCAACAAATCCTCCTCTTCGAGAGTTCAACATGGACAGCAATAGGCTCAACGATCGCGACGCAGAATTGATTGCCGGCGCACTCAGGGAGAACTCAAAGCTGAGATACATTTCTCTGGCTAGCAATGGGATCACGAAGATTGGCCGGAAGGCACTGCGCAACGTAATCTTTGACAAATCGAGTTTGAACTCTGTGGCCGACTCCAACCATTCGTGCCACATTGGCGGCGTCGGTCTGTCTGGCATGATCAACAACGTGAGGTTCGCATCGGACATCTATGATCATGACGTCCAGTTAAGCCGGAGGAAGAAAATCTATCACCTCTTATGGTTGAGGAACAGGAGGGAGGCGAATGTCCGTCGCTTGAGTTCTAACTTTGGCGACGGATACCTTAAGATGGTTCCGTGGGTACTGGGGAGCACTCGCAGCTACTATGATGAGTTTGGTTTCCTGCTTTCGGGCCATGCGAAACAGCGGCCCAACCAACTCTCTATTTTCTATGAGATACTGCGCAGCGGGCCAGTGGTGTCCTCTCTGTACGAGAACCGTCGCGCGGCCAGCGACTGAGCTCCAATGTTGCCGGGAGAGTGCGGAGAAAGGAGTATCAGATCGGTGTGGAGAGATTATTGCTTGGGGTCGATTGAGCACACTGATGAAAGGCAACAAGAGAGCGGACCAACCGACCGACACAAGATACCCGCCAGTAGCCTGAGTAGAGCATGGAAGTGGGGAGTAGGTGCAGTCATTGATGCAACCATTCATTTATAAAGAGGGATTTCAGTCATCGTGATCGCATAGCTCAATGTGAGCAGCAGAGGCACGATGCACCTGGGCTTTGGACAGATGCGAAGCTACGCGTGGCCAGGCACAGCTACTTGGCAAACAGGAATAGCTTCAACAGCATCAGCGCCGGAAGGGATGACAGCTTCTTGGAACCATTCGCCTTCAGTATCTCCGCAATCTCGTCCTCGTGCAAGTCGATGGTCGTCATCGGCGGCTGATCACCAAATACCTGCAAGGCGTGACGGCATATAAAAATGTGAGCGCATTGCAAGGACAAATCGCGACAAGATGCAGCGACACAACTCACAGCGCGGACGTTTTCGTTGTGCACCGCCTTGCGATGGCCCAGCGCAGATCCCATCGTGCCATAGTCGAGAGACCGCCTCTTCTGCATCAAAAAGCTATCCAGCACGCCTTCGTAGTCGTCCGCCTCGTTCCTCAAGTCGAGCGACGGTTCGTCGTCGTCCGTCAGCCATCGCACGGCCATCCAAACCTCACGCACGTCCTCGGCCTCGGGCGAGGGATCGCCACGCCGGATGCCCTTGCTGTTCGGGTGCAAGCAACCAATGGCAATCTCTCGACAAACTTGCTGCGAGTGCATCTCCCGCACAAGCACGCGAAGCAGGATGCGCCCTCCGGACCGCCGAGAGCGCACTCCGTACTCGCGGCTGTTGAGGCGCTTGTCGCCCTTGACTCTGTGGCGCGCCACGTAGAACCACTTGCTCCATCGCTGGTAGACGTTGTGGATGG
>JALLAP010000483.1:0-13254 GCA_036939355.1 Thalassiosira profunda | reverse complement strand
GAAGAAAAGTTCTCCCCATTTGGCCAGAGACAGGCATCTTCTGCCAATGATCCCACATCCGATTCACAATCCATTCGGCACACGGGCTGTAGCATGGTAGAAGGCGACGCCTGATTTCTTTGCACGTTCCTGTTTGTCCGCGCCACGCGGTCATACGAATACACGCTGATGGTGCCATCACTCAGCCCAACAGCAACGTGCGGTGTATCCTTTTGTGACACTGCAAGAGCCACTGCAGCCTTGGCTCCGCTGCTAGCGGGCATTGCAAGCCACCCGTCTTTCAGCGAAGGTTTGGCAATGAAGACAGCAGCTGTGGATGCAGCCTCGCGAGAGTCCACATTGCGTCCGTTCAGGTGGCCGCCAAGGAAAAGAAGGCCATCGGCAACCTGCAGCGTTTTGGGGTCGAAGTAACCCTCTGCTTCGACATCGCGCAAAGTGAGGACCGACTGCAACGATGCCTGTGCCAAGCCAGAGGGTGCCTTGGGTTGGATGTAGCCCCAACGCCACACGCCGACGATGCGCATTTTCTTCAAGCAGCCACTGCTGTCATTCCCAGCGACGTACAATTCCATCAATGCAGCGACGCGCACCCTCCCACGACCCCGGACGCGGTGGATTCCGGCTGCAAGGGATAGAATGGACGATATCCCAACAACCTTGGCATCGATGCCGATGCCCTGAAGTTTCTCTGCCAGCTCCTCCTGTTGCACGCGCACAGAAACGACTCTGACCGGCCTTCCGCCTGCTGCTGCACCACGCAACTCCTCGATCACAAACTCTCCATTCTGCGGGTGGAGACAGGCTATCAAATTGCCGCTCGATGGATTTGCTACAGGCGCAGCGATGCGTCCAGAGTCCTTGGGACTGGCATACAGGGAAAGCCCAAACGGGCGCACATTGAACGAAGCCTGTGATGTGACAATCTCCTCACGCGGAGGCTGCCAGTGAAGCATCGTCCTCTCCGGTTCAGTGCTCGCACCCAATGCCTCAGGCACAATTAGGGCGTCTTCAGTATCATCAGCAGCGTCGACTTTCTCCTCCTGTGCCGGTATCTGAGATCGTGCTGTGACTTGCTCCTTCTCAATCTGTTGACTCAGATCAGGGCCCGCAAGTGCAGCGGGTGGCGATCTTTTCGCCGCCTGGCCAGTTGCATCGCTTTTTGGAGCTTCAACCACGACCTCAGGAAAGGTACTCTGAAACAGTTTACTGTCCTCCAAAGGCCCAGTGGATTCTTTGGTGGTGTTGAATGGGTCGAAGGGGTCGGACGATCCAAAGGCGGGTTCGTCGAGCGATTCCCTTGCCTGTTGCGGCGGCGTTGCGTTTCTCTCTGGCGATTCTGGCGTCTGTTGCGGGCTACTGTCGCCTCCCGCGCCCTCTGTCCCATTGACGAACGAATCATTGAAAAATCCCTCAGGGGGTGACCGCGAGGGTGTGCCAGCAGTAGCAAAGGTGGGCGTGGGAGGCACATCGTCGCCAACGAAGGCCGCCAGCTGCGCAAGGCGGTCCCCTTCGGCTGCGCCGTCGGCGACCTTCTCGTCGACCAAGGAAGAGTCTGGCGACGGCTCGAGGCTCGATTCCATTAGCAGTGAAGGATCGCGCACCATTGAAACCTCCTCCGCCGGTGGATCCAGTGTTTCCTTGGATCGCCGGCTCTGATTCGACATGTTGATGGCGTCCCTGGCCGCCATGACCGCCGTGTCGTAGGTAGAAACTCCACGTTGCTGAGGCATCTCTGTCTTTGGATCAGTCTCTTCGTGGCGAGGTTCTTCGACTGGAGTGGTAGTGTCCTCCATTACTGTTCCCTCCATCTGCTCAGCACCTTCCCCTGCCGTTTCATCCAATTCCACTTGATGCGAAGGCCTGTTGGCTTTCCATTCCTTCTGCCAAGGTTGCAATTTCTGCCCTTGAGGCTCGTCAGGAGTAGAATTGCGTTCGGACGCCGCCTCTTTCTCATTGCCACCTACGTTCCTCGCACTTTCGTGGCGAAACGGATAACCGCCATGCGGAGACACCTTTGGTTCGCTCGCCATCTTCGCACCAGGAGGCTGCCACCTCCCGCGGACGTCGCCTTGCTTTTGAGCAGGCTCATCCTCCTCGATCTCTGCCTTTGTCTCCAGACGTGAGGGCGAGTTTGCTTCCACAGCCGCGTTTGTTACCGTTGGGAACGCCGCCTTGTACGACGACGAGGGGGCCGCGCTGCTCACCGNCTTCCACAGCCGCGTTTGTTACCGTTGGGAACGCCGCCTTGTACGACGACGAGGGGGCCGCGCTGCTCACCGGCGGCCACACCCTTCCACGTGACTTTGCCGTCTCTTGAGACTGCGGCGGTATGGGATTTGACGTCGCCGCCTCCTCGTCTTTCTGCTCCTCGTTTTGCTCGTCAGCTTTTACGTCAGGAGACGCCTCCGCTGCCCCACTGGCAACAGCGCCCGCAGACCTCTTCTTCAAGCCGGCCCTCATCCTCATAAATTCGGGGACGCCACTACCAGACGCATCAGAAGGTGCATTCGACTTGACAGTTGGGGTGCTGCGCGTCTCCTGGCCTATTCCCCCTTCGCCTTCAGCCATCATCGTCTCCAGTGGGGGCTCTTCTGTTGACCGCTGCTGTTGCTGCTCAGCCTCTTTTCTGTCGTCCACGTACCGCCTCGCCATTGCCGACAGCATACCGGACGGTTGGTTGTCGCTACTACCAGAGATGTCCGAGCGGGTGGACCGGCTGCGGCCGCCGACCGTGCGAGAAAAGTCCCTGCTCTGTGGCGGCCTGCCTCCGATTTGGCGNGGTGGACCGGCTGCGGCCGCCGACCGTGCGAGAAAAGTCCCTGCTCTGTGGCGGCCTGCCTCCGATTTGGCGCATTGCCCCGCCCGGTTGGTCGTTGGGTTGTGTTCGAGGTTGCTCCTCCTGCGTCCCTTCGTCCGCTTCGGCGCTTCTGTTCAGCGTAGGATCCCCATCGATCTGGCTGCGCCGAGAGCTTTGGACCGGGGTGGCTCTGGGTCCGTAGCTGACCGTGGTCCCCGAGTTGGCCGTGGGAAACGTCCGCTTGAAGAAGGACGTCGGCCCCTTGGTCGGGGACGTCCTCCCCGCGCTTTCAGCCGACGCTCTCGGCGCATCGGCCGCACTGTTCGCATCAGCAATCGCCGCGGTCGAACTTGGCGACAATACTGCCTCGTACACCATCGATTGGCTGTTCCACTTCATCTCCACCTTCGGCGACTTGGGAGTTCGCGGTCCCCCTCCCGTCGCCGCCCCATCGTCCGCCTCGGGGCGCTTGGTTCCGGCGCCCGTATTTGCCTTGAGCCTCCTCGCCTCCAATTTCCGCTGCAGCTCGTTTTTCGGCGGCGCGTTCCCCCCATCCCCCCCAGCCTCCTCGATCTCCTCGTCGCTGGGTTCGTCCGGATACAACGTCCCGGGAGGGTTGGAATGCCGCACCCCGAATTTGTTCGATTTTCGCAGGGCCATCTTGGCGCCGCCCGGATCAGTCGGAGCGTCTCCTTTGCCACTCTCAATTGCAGTGCCCCCCTTTCCACCGAGGGAGGCCTGCGGCGCGCCCTTGGCGCCCAGATCGAGCTCCTCCCGCCCAACAGCTCCGGGGCTGAACTCGATCCCCTCGGTCGTCGGGGCGGCGGTGCCCTGTTCCGCCCGCCGGCGCCGCGCCTGGAAGACCGCCTGCAATTCCGACATCTGATGGATGATCGGAGGAGCCAAGGATCAGAAAGTGGATTGTTATGAGAGATGTTACATAGTGATTGCAAAATTGCAACTGCCATTCCTCGAGCAAACGCGATGCTAATGACCCCTCACTCTCAATACAACAACGCAAGCAATTGCTACCCGGCTAATTAGGGGTGGCAGAATCAGCCTTGATGGATTGTCAAGCAACCATGTAGCTGTGGCGTCATGAGACACTCAGGTGCACCCCCCATATCCCAATCACTTGCACTTATATCATGCACCACAAAGTTCGCCCACGCCACAGATTGCCCTACGCCCTCCTCGCCCGCAACTCACTGTCCCGGGCTATTATTGAGCCCGAAGCGGCGGCTCTTGCAGCCCCTGGTTGCCGCCGTTGCCGTCGCTGTCTCGAAGTGGATTTGGATTTGGGTGCACCTATCTATCTACCTCCCGGCCTACCTACCATACCTACGTACGTAGGCGTATGTAGCGGACAACTCCATCTTAGGGTTATCCCCAACCGTCAGATGCGACGCCGGTGCCGGGCTCGCAAAGAGGGGGCAGTAGATAACGAGCGAGAAAGGGCGCGGCAGTTGATCGTTGATTCGACAATTGACCCTCAGCCCTCGCTCCTTTCGTTCAGCCCCGCAGCCCCCTCCTCATCGCGCGGAGCTCTCTCAGCGTTGATCACATCCGAGCTGAACTGTCCTTGATTCAAGTTCCAGTCATTGCAAGCCAAGGCGAGGGCCTCACAAAAAGGTCACGCTCACAGCGCTCATATCTTGTGCACATCTTGTGCATTCGCTAGTATCGATAAGGCATCAGCTTCAGCAGAACGCGATGAGAGTATTGCCGTCGACACCGTTGGTCTTGGCCGCGTGGCTCCTCCGCTGCGTCGATGGGCGCCTCCGAGCGAGCGACGGCGAGGAAGCGGCAGAAAGAGATTTGCAATCGCTGAGTCTGCTCCACCGTCGCTACTCCAGCGACGACACCGACTTCGACTTGGACTTTGACAGGCACCGCAAGTCCCGCCGAAGCTACTACACCTACTTGTCGTCCACCTACTCGTCGTCGAAGAGCGGCAAGTCGACCTCGTCGAAAAGTAGCAAGTCAACCTCCCGCTACACCTACAGTTCGAAGAGCGCCAAATCCAAGGGCCGTTCTGATTCCTACGACCAAACTTCCAGCAGAGACGAATACCGGCCGGGACGAAAAGAGGTGGTCCACGCAGTGGCGGACGACGCCTTCGTCGACCGCGCCGATCCCAACGACAACTTCGGCGACCTGGACTACCTGGCGTTCGATAGGGACGTCGACACATTAATCAAGTTCGACCTCTCCCGCCTCGACGAGTCTCGCATCCGTAACCTCCGCGAGGCGACATTGCAACTCTACTCCCTGGAGGATTGCGATTCTGCCATGCGCATCGAGGTGGTGGCGGGCAATTGGGACGAGGATCGTGTCACGTGGCGCTCCGCCCCGGACCATCGCGGGCCGAAGAGCAGCCAGCCCCGGAACACGCCAAGAACGCTGGAGGAAGACGAGTGGGTGGAAGTCAGCGTTCGAAATGGGGTGCGGTGGAGCGTGGAGGTGGAAGATCAATCGTACGTGACGTTTCGGATCTCGGCGCGGGGCAAGGGCGAGGAGTGCCAATTGGCCAGCAAGGAGTACATGCGCGGACGATATGCTCCCACCTTGGAAGTGCGAATCGATGGGAACAGTGGCAAGTACGGTGACAAGTACGGAGGCAAGCCCGGGCGGCGGCCGCAGAAGAAGCCCAGCGGACGGCGGCCCGGAAAGTGGCAGAGAATGAAGGCCAACGTTTCCGCCGCGCAGTTCGACGCCGCTGTCGCACCGCGGACGTACAATGTCGATTCCACTACCAATCGCGCAGTGTGGAAGGTCGATTACAGTTTGGGCGCCGAGGGCCGGTGCTTTGTGACTGACACTGTCGAGACGTGGGAGGTGGACGAAGTGTACGACGCGGCCGGCGAGTGCTGCCAGCAGAAGTTATGGTGGATGGGCGAGCGGCAATGCCTGGGCCCATTGTTCTGCGTGGCGTATCCTAATAGGTGTGCATGAGATTTGTGTGTGTGAAAGAGTGGATGTACAGAAGTGAAGAGAGAGTCTCGGCATTGTCGTGTAAAATTGTATATACCTACTACTTGGTCTCTGGCTTCTATGTGTGTCGTGTTCGTGTGGATAGGCCCATAAAATGCATTGATGGACCTCAGTATCTCATCGCAACCAGCTTTGTCGCATCCAAGACATAGGCTCTCCTTTTACTCTTGGGCCTCCCCATTCGCGTCTCCGTCGTTCTCAAGAGGTGCGCCATTCTCCCCCGGCCCCGGCTGAACCTCTGCAGCTCCTTTCCCCGCATTGCGGCGGCTGCGTCGCACGGGACCGGCAGGCTGGGGGGCAGAACTCGCAGCCGGCTTTTTGCCCCCTTCCTTGGCCTCCTTCTTAGCCGCTTTCAACGCCTCTTTCTCAAGCTTTGCCGCCTCCCGAATCCGCTTGCGCTCGGCCTTTGCCAGCTTTTCGGCCTCCCGCTTGACCTTGTTCTCCTCCCTCTTACGTTTTCGCTCGGCCTTCTCCCTCGCGGCCCGTTCCGTCCTTGCCGCCAGCTCCGCCTTCGCCGCCAAATATGCATTGTTGAACTCGCTGTAATCTTCTTCCCGCGGGGCATTCAGACGTTCGGCAAGGTACTCGTCAATCTTCGTCTCGTACTGGTTCGGATTCTCCGTGTCTGCCAAATAGGTGCACGCCGCATCGATGTCCGGCCAGGCGATGACGGGACCAATCCTCTCCCCCGCGACCACACGGTGCTGTTTCCACACGAAATGCTTCGTCCCGTACAACCTGCTCAGTGCATTGCGAGGGTGGTCGAGAATGGCATTGTACCTCGCGTAATCCCCCCGGTACCGCACCCAGGCCTTGTCCCATTTTGTGCTAATACGGCGGCGGTTCCCCACACAGTTCCAGCACGCAAACGACCCGAACGCCCATTTCGCTACGGAGGTGTGGTGCTCGAAACAGAATTCGCATTGGTTGCCAGTGGCAATACGCAGCAAGCGCATGAGCGAGGGGATGTGGATCTTGTACGTCGACGTGAGTTTGTACTGCAAAGATTGAATGGACACGTGATGTGAGCGTTGCCATAGGCAGAGATGCAACTAAACCAGAGGGAGCATACTCACCAGCTCTTCCATGCTCTTTTTAGCGCTGAATCTGTCCCCGGTGCGCGTCACGGCCGCAAGCATCACCATATCAATGGAGATGGAGGCGCGGGTCGACTTGCTCACAAGCGCCATTGCGGAGAGATCGCGGAGTGGGAGATAGGCCATCATTTGCTCGAGGAGCTCCGACGGGAGCGTCAGCCCCCCAGCTCCTCCCTCGGCCATGGCTGAGAATTTCGCTGTCTTCTGTCTTCGTTGCCCGGTGTTTTGGGGTGGACAAGGGAGGGGGTCCACGCCGCTGTCTTGCTGTCGTTGTGGTGGGTCGAAGCACGAACGAAACGCAAATCTGCCCTCCGCGTCCAACCTACCAAACGTCGCTGCCGTCGAGGATAACGACGTCCTGCCGCTGTTGGTGATGGCTCTCCGCCGATGCCAAGCCCGCCCCGCCCGGCCGGAGAGTCAACCCGCGGGCAACACGGTCTTTTCTTGTGTGCTATTGTACATATCTGTCCGGGTTATCCGGTTGAGCTGTTTCGGACATTTGTGTCCGACACCCGACCCCACACCCCACAACCCACCCTGACCCACCCCCGGTCGGTGCTGCCCTACCTGCTGCTGTCCCGCCCCCGCGGGCACCGACGGCTGCTCCGCGTCACCCTCTTCTCGCTCGAGGGCCGCCGTCGCCCGCGCGGCGGGAAGGGAGCAAATTTGCAAGAAGACGACGCGTAGGCGGACCGGCCAGCAGCTGCACCAAGAATTCCTGTTCCTTCCGCCGCCGCTCTACCTCCCTGCGCTCTGCTGCCACATCTTAGCTGGTGCAAGATGGTCTCGCAAATCGTGGAGGGGGCGACCGCTCGTTGGCAGTGCGATATTTGCAACTTTGTCTCATTTCATCTGCACGCTTCTGCCCAAGCGCACGAGGAACGCTGCCAGGTGGCCACCGTGGAACTGGGGCATCAGGAGGGGAGGAGGCACGGTTTGAATCTGTCGTCGCAGGCGACCATTTCTGTGTACGGGGAAAATCCTGTGGTACTTGCAAAATGGTCGACGCTCTTCTTCTTTGTCGAGCTGATCCAACAGCAGGCGAGTGCCCTCTTTTTGCCTGAGAAGGGCCATAATAACTGGCCCGTTTGGGAGAACATGGGAGATGCGGACCTGGACAGGGTTGTGACTACGGGACGAAAATATCTTCCCGCTTTGGAGGAAGGACGCGGACGCGTTAGTTTGGACATGATCAACGACAACCTTCTGCGGGATGCGCTGAGGGGGCGGATCCGAGCGGGTGATATCGTAGCCAGGATCAACTCAAAAGTGGCGAAGGAGTGGGGCTTGGACAACAGCAAGTATTCTGCAAGGCGTCACGTCGCCGGTTTGCTCCGGAAGCCGGGAAGCTTTCCCTTGACGCTCACCCTCCAGCGCGAATCTGCATCACTACCGTGGAATATATCTCTGCATACGGAGTCGAGGTTGGACTTGAACGACAATATGTTTGTGAAGGATGGCATTAATTGGGCAAAAATATCACAAGGGTTGAACCGAATGCGCAACGTGACGGCACTTTGTCTTGGCGGCAATAACATTGGCCGGGAAGGATGTGAGATTGTCGCTTCTCTTTTGACAAGGGACGACATGCTCATCACAACTCTATATCTTGGGAGAAATTCCCTTGACGACGAGTGCATGCGCATCCTCGCGGAAGCGCTTAGGAGCAATGATAGGTTGAAGTATTTGTGCCTTTCGGACAATGATGCGATAACCGAAACTGGCTGGGAATATGCGCTGAATTTGGTGTGCAATACGAGCAGTACCAACAGCACGTTTTGTTCGAATCACACGCTCAGGATCGTTCCGGATGACAAAGTTGACACCGAGCTTGCAAGATTGATAGGCATCAACGGCGAACTCACACGCAGCATTTCTCCGGGGAGGCAGAAGGTATGGAAAGTTCATTTCGATGGCAGGAGATTCGATCTTCAGGAGCTGCTTCAAATGGATGCGAGACTAATGCCTCGCGTGCTTGCTTGGTTTGCACGCGACGACAACTGCAACTCCCCGCGCATGCGCTTTGAGAAACTCTACCGCGTTGTCAGAAGCTGGAACATTCCCGAGCTCTTCGGTTTCCCCTCCCCGGAGAGGATGAGGATGGGGTCACGTGTGGCGGATTTGGAGTCGTCAGTCAAAAGACTGAGGGCAGAGGTGGAACAGCTAAAGGCGGAGAACAAACAGTTGAAGCACGGACAGAAGGCTGTGGGTAGTTGTCCGAAGAGGAAGCGAGAATGATAAACAACTAAGGTAGGATGCATAGGAAGTGAGAAGGTTGTAAAGTTACCCCAGGCTGCCTGAGAAGAAACTCTTCACACTAGTTCCCAGGCTCGTCTTAGCTATTCGTCAGGCACTCAAAATCTATCTGCATCTATTTCCTCTTGACGCAAAACTGCTTGTGCCCCCCTCCCTCCTTCCAGTGCTGCACCTGGCAGTCCTTGCTGCAATACCAAGCCGTGCGGCATCTCGAGCAGCGCAAGAATGTTTCGTTTGGAGGCGCTTTCTTGCCGCACCGGAAGCAGATTCTGCTGGCCCACCCCTCGATGGAAGCCAATTGAGTGATGCCGATCTCATCCCCAGTCGCGGCCGCCCTCCGAACCCAATGCATTCCCATCGTGAAGTTGGGATTGAAAGTGGGGTGATCCAAAATCCCAGGGACCGGGGAGCACATCATGGTTCCGAGGAGGCCCATCGGACCTGCATCCCTGCCCCTCTCTGCGGCTGGTTTCAATACACGAATCGCCTCCTCTGTCGACTGCTGGACACCATGAATGCCTTCGTAGTAGATTATACCCAGGTTGTAGCATGCCTCAACGTAGCCTTTCGAAGCCGACCCCCTCAGATATCGCAAGAACTCGGGCTCATTGCCCTCCTTCCTCGCCATTTCTGCCAGTTCGAATTCGGCGAGTGCGTGTCCCTGTGCAGCCGCAGCGAGATACCATCGCTTTGCTTCCGCTGCTGATTGTGGGAGGCCATCTACGCCATCTCGATATCTGTAGCCAACGAAAAATTGGCAATGCGGGTCTCCTTTGTTCGCGCCGGCCATCAAAACCTCATTGCTCCTTTTCAGGTCAATCTCCACTCCTCCTGGCCCATTGGTGTAGTCCGATGTTAGCACGAAGTGCAAGCTCAGTGGCAGTTGGCCCTTCTCAAATTTCTCCTGCATCATTCTGGCACAATCGACTTCGGATTTGGGGACTGTGGCCCGGCAGAGGAAGCAATGGTTTTGGAGCTGCTCTTCCTCCTTGCCAAACGACCCTTCAGCGGCGGCCCTGTCGAGGAATTCTTGGCGTTTATAACCGCAGTCCATGCATGTCACTTTGCCACAACAAGGTAGAGATGCCCGACGATCCATATCCCAAAAGGGCGGCAGAGTCTCCAAGCAGAGAGGACACTCATCGTCCCCCTCCACATCGTCGCCTCTGCCGACGACGGCTGCGTTTCGTGCCCCGCCGGCCGATGCCATTGCTGAAAATACCACCACAAAATCCTACCGCTCGTCAACAATCTGCGCCACACGGACAACTACAACAAGAATTCCGCACCCTGCGGCCGTTGTGCTGAAGATTGCGTGTGGCTCTCCGACGGTGCGTGCCAGCCCCCCTCGACCACTCGGCAATGCAACGGCAACCAAAGATTTTGTCTCGTGGGCAGAGGATAGCGACGCCCTGCCGCTGTTGTTGATGGCTCTCCGCCGATGCCAAAAGCCGCCCTCGGTCTCCAACGGCAACACGGGCAACGGCAAGCAACGAGCTGGATTGAGGCGCGGGGGAGCTGGGCGGGGCAGAGGTTAGATAGGTATCTGGTACTTACGTAAAATAGCTAACTGTGGTGCACTCTTCTTCTTCCTATCGTACCATACAGTCCATGCTCCACATGCACCATGCCGCCCGACGCCGCGGAGCCGCCCCGACGGCTGCTCCGCGTCACCCTCCTCTCGCTCGAGGGCCGCCGTCGCCCGCGTGGCGGGGAGGGAGCAATTTTGCAAGAAGACGGCGTCCGCGTCTGTGCAGCGTGCTGGGCGGGATTCCGCACCACCTTCCCCCCGGGCGCGGCCCATGTGTCGTCGTCGCAATACCGGGCGCTGTTCGACGGGGAGGGCGGGATGCTCGCGGTGGAGTCGGAGGGGGCGGAAGTACGGTGCGATGGGAGTGACAGTTGCAATAGGGAAGAAGAGTTCACGTTGCGATGGCGCCACCAACCAATTCATAGCAGCCACAACAACGGCCCTGGCGAACGACGAATACCCGCCGAGAAAGTCGAGGGCGCGGCGCATCATTTGGAAATAGAGCTGCCGCCCGCGCCTCCGCCGGAAGACCGAGCCGAAAATGGATCCCAGCCACCGGATGTTATTGAAATCCACCTCTGCGTGGTGTGCACATCTTGTGCACACGAAAGTGGTTCGGAGGAGCATGCAAGTAACGAGGATGATTTGGATGAAAACGATGACAATTCGCTAGGTGGAGACGTTGCGGGGGAATCCCAGCGTGCGTGCTGTGGCATCGCCCACTTGCGGTTGAATGAGGATGCTGCAACAACTGGTCCTGAATATGAGAGGCCGGGGGGCAAGGCGGAGGCGTTGCCGGTACGGTTGAAGCGTCCTCGCAAAAGCAGCGACATATTCCGCAATTCCGGCAGTGTGGGAGATGATGTGGCATTCGCTGAAAATGCCACACTGTCAATACGAGTGGAGATCGCCAGCATACCGGTCGGCCAGCACATCCCAATAAAACCGCGATATTACGTCAAGAGCGAGTGGGGCGGTGCGAAATCTGCGCCAGCCTCGGTGGTATACCAGGGCAGCAAGAACGACGGGGGGAACGATTCCACCCGCGCGGTGAATGGGCTGGGGCAGATGTTGCGGAGGGCGGCATCGACGTTGTCCCTAATGGCATCCCTCAACAACCCCGCACAACCGCCGTCGGAGAGTGAAAAGAGAGATGATGTAGTCGGACGAATCGTGGAGGTCGTTGTCTCACCCACCGAGGGTGAATTGGCAACAGCGCGTTCCAGGGCCCTTCAAAGCGGCGCCCCTGACAACACCAGGAGATTGGACAGAAAGGACACCTCGGGGACCGCCAAATCCCGCGCGTCCAACGCGATGTCGCTGGCGACGTTCAGCGAGCGATTCCTCTGCGGCGCCTCCCTGGGGGGAGTGGGGGACGCGCTCCGGATGGCGGCGGCGGCGGGACATCACTGCGACGAGGACCACGTGGGGCTGTACGTTGTCGATTCGGACGAGGCGGGGTCGTCGATCGCCACGGCCGATGTGGCGTAAGCAGAAACGAGGGCGCACCACCCGCGCCCGCACCCCGGTACTTCGGTGGAGATATCATCCGACTTCGCTGCGGCGTTTGCAGAACCACCAGAACGGTACACGCATACTTACCTGTCGCTCAGGCCGCTTCATAGGAGCAGAGGGACGACTCGTCGCGGCGCAGCCGGAAGTCGCGAGGGGGTCCACCGGTTGGATAGCACAAAGCCCAAGAGTCACGGAGGCGAGCCGACCAGAGGACACACCTACAGGCCGGAGAGAGGTGCGTCGGAGGGGGTGGCGTCCACGAGGTGCGGAGGCAGAGGATCCTTGCCAAGGAAAGAAGATGTGTGCCGCGGCGGAATTGAAGCGGAGCGAATTATGAGCTGGAAGACCGTAGACCGATCCAATAGATGAGGCTCTGCAGCCCAGAGGTCAATCTAAGAAGCCGCACCTACCTACAGGCAGGCAGGAGAGAGGTGCGTCGGAGGGGGTGGCGTCCACGAGGTGCGGAGGCAGAGGATCCTTGCCAATGGAAAGAAGATGTGTGCCACAGCGGATTTAAAGCGGAGGAAGTATGGGTACGCACATGGGTGGCTGGAATAGAGAGGCTCATGCTGCCATTGCGGCCACTTGGAGGGCCACTTGGAATGCCTCCGGCGCCCCAGCGAGATTCGTGCGAGAAGGTGGTGATTGGGAAAAGCCGGGGGATGAGGAACGGGCGGCTAACTTCTCCAACTGGGCCCGCGCGAGTCACACAGCGGGGTGTTCGTGTTAAGTTCGACGAGCTTGTGAGCCGCGGTACTTCGGAGAAGAGGATGGGCGGGTCAATGCTGAACAATTATTGAGAGTTATCTCTCTCGACGTGTTTTTTAACATAAAGGTGCAGCTCTTCCAACAGCGCCGTTTGGCGCAGAAGAGCACACTGGGTGCAACGTTCGATGCCCATTAAGGTTTGGCAACGACTCAAGTGTGGTCCACGTCGCAGAATGGCCCGCTATCGTCGAACACATCGGCACAATTCACGGGGGCATATTTGTTCACGGGAAAGGTGCCATATTGGTACCCAATGACAACGGCCTTGTAATTGCCAAACTCGGAGGTGAACTTGG
>JALLAP010000482.1:0-13135 GCA_036939355.1 Thalassiosira profunda | reverse complement strand
AGAATTTTCGGTGCCTGTGCACCGGCGAGCGCGGGGTGGGGCGGAGCGGGAAGGTGATGCACTTCAAGGGCAGCGCGTTCCACAGGGTGATCCCGCGGTTCATGTGCCAGGGCGGGGACTTTACGAAGGGCAACGGGCGGGGCGGGGAGGTGAGCGACGAGTTTGCAACACTGATGTGCTCGCATCAAAAAGTTGATCTGGTTTTGATGCTCAATCCACACATACATCAACGTATGATAATGCTTGTTGTTTGATGTCTTTCTCTCTCATCCGCAGTCGATTTACGGGGAGAAGTTCGCCGACGAGAATTTTAAGCTGAAGCACTCCGGTCCAGGTGAGCGATGAGCCGTGCTCGCACATGTAAACATCTACTCTGTCCACATCACACGCGATACACATAACCCCATGACATCTTTGCGCGACGAAAGGGATATTGTCGATGGCAAACGCTGGAAAAGATACGAATGGATCTCAGGTAGGTAATGCAATCATTTCTCTCTCGATACGATTCTTATTCATTGTACATCTAACTTCTCGTCGGACCCCACAACTGCACAAACAAAAGTTCTTTCTCTGCACCGCAGAAACTCCGTGGCTGGACGGGAAGCACGTCGTCTTCGGCAAGGTCGTGTCGGGCATGGACGTGGTCGCGGCCATCGAGCAGGTGGGGAGCGACTCGGGACGGACGCGGGTGCCTGTGGTGATTACAGATTCGGGACAGCTGCGATGAATGATGAAGAGTGGCGAATATGCAAAATGCAAAATGGAATGTACTTGGGGATCTTGGGAAGCTGGGGATGGAAGATCAAACAAAACTGGATTAGGACGAATCGATATTCTGGGAGCGTTTTTTACACCCGCCTTATCAAGAGGGTTGCCTACAACTCTGAGGAAACAAAGCAGCTCTTTTTGTGCCGAGGCCAGTCTTGGGCTTGGCAGGCTCGCGAGCAGGAAAAGACGGAGCCGGTTATAAAGGTCTGTCAGTTGTGCCGCGCGAGTCAGTACTGTTTGAGGTCCGCACGAAGGAGTTGGAGAGCGCAAGCTACAGAGCTCTAGTCCATTGTTTCATGTACAAAAGTTTCCGTAGCAAAGGCACTATCTAGACTAGCAAAGGCGAGAGCACTCGTTTATCTACGCGATTCCTCCCTCTCGGACCAGATCGAGGAAAGCTTGGGAGGGATGCTTCAGAGTTCCCGCCGAGGATTTCTTGTAGGCCTCTTCAGAGACCGGCACGATCCACACGACATTCTTCCAAAGGCATCCGTTCGTCCCAATCGCCTGGAGTGCTGCCCAGATTGTGGTCCCATCAAACGAAGCGCCGAGTCCATTCTTGGCGACAGCCTTTTCCATATCTTTACGCATTCTTTTGTACTTCATGATGGCGACCCCCTCGGGGCCCGTCTTGCTCGCGTTGGCCAGGAACACAAGGAACGGTCCTTTGGTAGCATTAGGGTTGGCCGCGGCCATGGCCTTTTGACCAAGTTCAATGCACAGAGCTTGAAGCCGCCGCTGGATTGCAGCGGCGTCCGGGTCAACCTTTGCGTTGTACCACGCGCGAAGGGCTGCAAAGTCGCCGGGCAGGACGAGGATGATGGCGTACACGTAGCGAATCGCTTTGTTGTCGGCAGTCGCCTTCGCGATCGCTGCGGCGGTGATGTCCGCTGACGCTCCTCCGACAAATCCGGCAACGCTGTCTTGAGGGGTATTGTACTGCCCGAGCGCAGTGCTGGAATGTGCGAGCGTGGTGCACTTTCGGAGGCACTTCCCCGTCGCGTACTCGAGCACCAGGGCCATCACTGGCAGGCTGATGTAGTGCAGCCTGTTGAGGTACAACCTTCGGTCGTGGTCGGAGAGATGTTGCACCCCTTGGTAGACAGTCTCCAGGGATGGCGGTGGAGTGTAGAACAGGTCCTCCAAGGTCGGCTGTTTGGGTGTAAATGGAGAGAGAAAATTGTTCAACGAAGAAACGATGCTGCCCGAGTTCTCGCGGTGGACGTTCTTGCTGATGTAGTGCTCTGTGCCCTCTTCTTTATCGCCAGGAAGAATCAAAGCCGCTCTATCCCACTCCTCGTCGTCCTCCGCCCCGGAAGGATCCGAGGCCCCCGTGTCGTCGCCTTCAGCCGAAACGAGCCCCTCCTCGACGTCGCCCACGGGACGACGCCGCACGTTCCTCTCGGGCTCGACGTCGTCCGCGGGCTCGTCGTTCCGCCGGCGTCTGCTCCCCCGTGTCGCCACGGCAGCGAGCGTTGCAAGAAGAATGAGGATGGCTACCACCCCCAAGGCGGGCGACGCCTCCGCCGAGACTGCCACCATCGCTGCGGCTGCAAAGAAAATCGGTTGAGGCGGCGTGTGAGTTTCAGATGCGGGAGAGAGGATGCTGCAACGCCACGGGCCGACCCCGCCAATGCGGGCGCTATCGGCCGCGCCGTGGTCTGGCGGCGAATGCAAACCGAGCCGGCCGCCGCCGGCCACCGGGGCGAGCCGCCGCCACCCGCCGACCTCGTCACCATGGCCCGGAAGGTGGCGAGGAGGTGATGGGCTAGGAGGTGACGCAAGGAGTAGGAGGGCGGATCTGTGTCCGCCAAAACCAAAACGCGCGGCAGCTGCAATTTCGCAAAGTGTTGCGCCCGACCTGCCGCCGAGGGCAATTGCAACGGAAACGCGCTCACCTTGGGATGGACCGGGCCTTCGTCGATGCGATGGAGGCGGCCAGCGTCGCGCTAGCCGCAGAGGGGGTGTGGCGGTTGCGCGCTGGCTGGTTTGTTGCGCATGCGCCGCGAGAGGGGAAGAAGAAGGAGGCGGCCGTTTTCCAGTACTAGTTCCTACGTTGAGTTCTACGAGGAATTCTCGGGATTTCCGCCCCGCCTCCTCACTCAACAGCGCCCTCCTTCTACCAACGGCCGTCCTGCTCCAACCCGCTTCCCGAGCCGCGCCCTCGCCGCCGCGCCAGCCGCCTCGCCCCCGTGCCGTCGTTACCACTGCGGTACCACGCGCTGTGCCGCTCCGCCGCCGCCGCCGCCGCGACACCCTCTTGCACTGCACCGCGCCCCCGCGCTGGCCAACTGTCTCGCCCGCGCCACTTTTGAGCACTGCCGCCCCTACCATTGCGCATTGACCGAGATGGTGGCCACGCCCCTCCTCCCCGAAGCGGCCACGGTTCTGTGGGTGTTCGCCGTCGTGGCTCTGCACTATCTTGCTGTCGCGGTTACGTTGCGGTCAAGCAATGACATTGAGGAGGTGGAGATGGAGGAGGACGACGTGGAGATGCAGCGCACAACCACCGAAGGTTCGTTCGTTATTATTCGTTATCCTTCTTTCTCTTCACTATCTCAGCGCCAACTCAATCCCTCTCCGTTCAGCCCAAGAGTCCAGGATTCCAGACGGCTTCCGTCTCAATACCGAGGAGAAGGAGGACGTGCCAACGGAAGAAGGGGAGCCTGAAAGAGAGTACGACGAAACCATGCTGCCAGGAATGATTGATTCGGAAGACGTCCATTTGGGGTACACCAACTTTTTCACAGATTGGCGCTTCATCCATTCCATGCTGATGTGGCTGGTTGTCTCCAAGCAGCTGCTGCTCAAGATCTATGCCGCTCGCGGAGCAATGTCGAGTGGATTCCCTGGGGGTGCAGGTCGCACGCGAGCGCTGCTCAGTCTGATACCCGCGTTCAAGTTGTGGTTCGATGTGGTTGAGCAAGACTTCCATATCAACCACGTCTATGTCATCTGGTACAGCGACGACGGCTGGCATCCCTTCCACTGCGATTCCGGGTACACGGGCACGCACCGGATGGTCCTCTCTCTTGGCTGCCTCGAAAAGCAGATGTGGTGGAAGAAGATGAACTCGGTGTGCGGCGTCAAGCTGAGGCACGGCAGTGTCGTGACCATGTCCGGGAAGGGTGGAGGAGTCGTTGGCAACACGCAGCACCTCACCCGTCTTGGCGGCCGGTCCATGTTCATTGCCCTTGAGTTGACCAAGAAGCAGTAACTCTACATAGCGCCTCTTCTTCAGCCCCACCGCCTTCTTCACCACTTGCCTCAACTCGATCACGTGCTCGCGCCAGGTGGACCCGCTCGATTTTCATCTGTTGATTGCCGAACATGCACCAACGCCTCCCAAACACCAAATCATTCGGACCGACGCCAGCTGCGACGGGCGCAGGCGCCGATGCTCGGGAGGAGGCACGACGCGTAGCCGGAGCGCCCGGATGACGGCGCGGTCCGCGAGGCTGATATGCCCTCGACCCGCGAGGAGATGTGTGGAGGAGGCGAAGTGAAATGAAATGAGGCAAATGAAAATGTTCTTTATGTCACTGAATTTTTTTTGCAGAAAGCCAAACACCCACAACTCACAACTCTGAGCTCAGCGGCTCATGGCAGCGGGCGTCGTCGACTGCTCTTTTTTGCAACCACTGCATACCATGATAGCAATTTACGTGACACCCGCAACACTCCATCAAAGCCTTTCGCTCCATTGATTTCTGGCAGTGGCAACATTTTCCCAAATGGGGACGCGATTTCATCTCGTTGTGCAAAGAATTGAGACAGGAACATTTCAACCGTTTTGCAAAGAAACGGACTGTCTCTCGCTCAGGGTCATCCATGATGTTCCTGTAAAACTGCCCAAGCTGTGTGGCAGCAGTGACACTGTAAAGCTGCCCAAGCTGTTCAGCAGCAGCGTAGTCCTTGCTCCGCTCTTTCACATCGCCTTCGTGTTCCAATGTACCTATGGTCATAGCCAGCGATGTCGCCATATGCAGGTTGCTCTCCGCAAGAGCAACTCCGCGCCAATTGATACGAGGCTTGAAAGAAACAGCTTCCGTTGGTCTTCCACGATGCGAAGGGAGCGAAATTGTTCGTGTTCTAAAGAGTCTACTAACAGACTGCAAATGCTGAAGCTTTGTCGACGGCCTCGATCAGGATCCTTTCTGCCTCCAAACGATTCGCCCCAACTCGTCTCCGTAGGTTAGATTTGGCCGACCGTGCTGGCATTTATTTAAGCCCGCCATGCGCAAGCCGTTGACCATCCAGCTGAGATCGTCGTCGGTAGCTTGTGCTTTGACTGTCCGCTGCTCCCCTGGCGTCACAGTAGTGGCCACCTTTGAGGCTTGCGAAGGGGGCTCGGCGATCGCAGCCTGGGCCCGCCTCGCCTTGCCCATGGATTTGCCTTTGCCGCCGCGCTTCTTTCGAGAGGGCATGATGTACCTAGACTTGGGCTCTGGTAGATACAGTGTGCTCGGCTTGACGTTTGCTTGTCAAGCAGATTCAAAAACTCGATCAGCAGATTCAAAAGATCAAACGACTTTCAAAATTTTGCCCTACTTACGTACGTTTCAATATAGGACACTTCTTGCTCACCGCAAACAACAACGAACAACGATGGCACGGTTCAGCCTCTCCCCGCCCGCCGCCGCCGCCGTGAAACGCCGCCCGCCGTCGACGGAGGAGGCTGACGCGGCCAAGAAGGCGGCGGCGGCGCAGTTCAAGCCGGAGTGGGCCTATCCTCCCCAAGACGGGTACCGCGACCCATCCGCGGAGAGAGACGGCGAGAGCGACGAGTGGTCGAGCGACGATGGCTCTGCCGAGAGCGAGGAAGTTGCGGAAGAGGCAACATATTCGGACGAGTCGGACAGCGACAGCGACGGGGAGGAGGAGCCGCCCCACCCGCTGGGCTTCGAGGCGCGCTACGGCAAGACGCGGTTCGGGCTCTCCCCCCAATCCACAGCAAACATGAAACCAAGGGAGATATTCGACAGGGACGACGAGCACGCGTGGAACGCCTTGATTACCATTGACAATAGGAGAGAGGGCGAGGGGAATGGGCAGTCGTATCCGCCTCTGGGATACCACCTCAAAAATGGCAGCGTCTCCACGCAACAATTATTAAGGGGGGCATCGCGAGCGAGGGAGGAGGAGGGGATGGACGACTTGCTGTCGGGGATGGACCGGATCGCCCACCTCGTCAAGGCGGCGGGGGTCGTCCGGGACGAGAGATTGGCCACCCCGCGCGCGCCGTTGTCCCAACAACCGCCACCACCCACGTGGACGTCCCCCCGCGCCCAGCCCCGGTCGGCCTCGAAGCTGCTCCAACTGGCGGCGGCGTGCGAGCGGCGGGAGGGCGCGATCCGGGCGGAGATGGCGCGGGTGCAGCGGCAGCGGGATCAATCGTACAAGCAATCGTGCCAGGGATTCTTGTTATTGTTGCAGGCCGATGCGGCGCGCGTCTCCTCGGCGAGCGACAGCATCAGCCAACGGGAACGGCAGCTGAAGGACGTGGAGGAGAAGGAACGGGCGGAGCGGGAGGCGCACGCGGAGAAGGCGAGGTTGGACCGGGAGGCGGCCGAGAAAGCTGAGGCGGCACGAATGGCGGCCGACGCCGCCCGGACCGAGGAAGAACGAATCAAGGAACAGCAGCGATGGGAGCGATTGCGGCAGGCCGAGGCGGAGGCGGAACGGGAGGCCGCCAAGAAGAACGAGCACATCGCGCGGGCCACCTCCCTCATTGCCAGTTTGGAGGAGGTGCGGGCCGGCCTGAAGGCGTTCGAGAAGCACAAGCCCGTGGGGCGGAGGCGATTGGGGTTCAAGAAGATTGTCAATGGGAAGATCAACACCCTGTCGCACGACGCGCACAAGGTCGTCGAGGTGGGGCGGCTGGTGTCCGACGCCATCGCCGCCGCCGCCAACGACGATACCAACTCCGGGGGAGATCCGGTGGCGTCCCTGGGCAAGAAGTACCTGCTGGATTTGCTGTGCAGCAACCTGATCGTGCGGGTGCAGGCCGACGGCTTCAACGGCACGCGGGGGGACGGCTTCCCCCTGGCCAACATGTTCGCGCGCGTGTCCACGATGTGCGAGGAGGTGGGGCCCGTGCTGGAGGGGCACTTGTACACGGTGTGCCCCACCGCGATACCCACGCTGTCGCTGACGTCGGCGCGGGAGGGAGAGGGGGACGACGAGCTGATGGAAGGCCTGGGGATGATCCGAGACAAGGACGGGAACTTCGAGAGCTTCGACAAGTTCCTCAACCGAACGGAGGGACTGGTCTCCATCATGGCCGACGTCATGGCGTCCCTCCCGCCCGAGCACGCGTTGCTGGGAGGCCATGCCGGCGCGTTGAAGTGGCTGCAGCGCTTCCTGGAGTTGCTGCCCCCGCCGCCGGCGTCGCCCCTCCCCTTATTGACGGCGCCGGTGCTGGTCGCCTTCCTCACCGGGGCGGGCCACATGCTGGCCAACAAGTATCCGGAGGAATTTCAACGTCTGTTCGACGTCATGAAGCGGGACGTGGAGGGGCGGCTCGACGACAGTCCCGTGGGGGTGCCCAGCGCCACGCGGCTGCGGAAGGTGTTGGACGACGACGGGTTGGAGGGCTTGCGGAGGGAGTTGCCCAAGGGTGCCGTTGCGGAGCTTTATGACGGCAAGGCTGGCCGGGGAGGAATGGGGGCATCGCCGCTGCAACGCACAGCAGCGCCGGCGACTACATCTGCCTTTGGCCGAGCGAGCATGGGCGCTGGTGGCGGCGGTTGGGGCGGCATGAGTGCAGGAGGGGCCGGGTTCGGCGCGTCATCGTCAGCGTCCACGGCGCCAATGGACAATACTAGCGCGCCTGCCCCGTCTCCGTTTGGAGCAACAACCGCACCAGCTCCATCACCGTTCGGCGGGAGTGGTCAAACGTCCGGCTTTGCGGCCGCGGCTCCGTCGCCGTTTGGGGGAGGTAGTGGCCAAACGTCAGGCTTTGCATCAGCGGCTCCGTCGCCATTTGGTGGGGGAGGCCAGCCGGCACAGTCGCCCTTTGGCGGTGGATTCGGGTCAAATGCGCCCGCACCTGGTGGCTTTGGCCAACCATCACAGCCATCTTCGGGATTCGGACAGCAATCAGCAGCGCCCTCGCATCCATCGCCCTTCGGTGCGCCCGCTGCGTCCAGCTCAGGTTTTGGTACGGCAGCTCCTGCCCCCTCGCCTTTTGCCGGAAATTCGGGCTTTGGGGCGCCAGCCGCGGCGCCGGGTCCATCGCCTTTCGGGGCACCAGCAGGGGGAGGATTTGGCCAACCCTCTCAACCGTCCTTTGGCGCCAGTCCGTTCGGAAACACTGCGGCAGCGCCTGGTCCATCGCCCTTTGGGCAGGGAAATGGGGGCGGTTCGTCCTCGTTCAGTTCCAACGACAGCAAGAAGCAACCGTGCAAGTTCTTCGCACAAGGAAAGTGCAACTACGGCGACCGGTGCAAGTTCTCTCACGAGATGGGCGGAGCCAGCAGCAATCCGTCGCCCTTTGGGAATCCTGCAGGCGGCGGCCAGCCGGGAGGAAGCAAGAAGCCGCCGTGCAAGTTCTTCGCAGAGGGCAAATGCCGAAACGGCGCCAACTGCAGATTCTCGCACGAGCAGCCTGGGGGCGGCGGAGGCGGTGGCGGTTTTGGCCAATCTACCAGCAATCCGAGTCCCTTTGGGGGCGGCGGCGGCAACACCGGAGGATTTGGAGGAAGCAGCCCGTTTGGAGCGAACCCGTCGCCGTTTGGCGGTGCATCAAGCAATCCCTTTGGAGGGCCGCGACGATAGAGGAGGAAAAGGACTGCTGCTAGACACAACAATTTCTTAGCTGTTACACGGTACGCATTTTTGGGGAGAGCTCGGAGTAGCAGGAGTTGAAGTGGCCTCCTCAAATCTGCGGCGTCTGCTCTGACAGTACCGTGAGTGGTCGGGCCAGTCTGCTTTCTGATGCAAGGACATCAGGTTAGCTCGGCTGAAGAGCAAGGGTGGCGTTGGTACCAAATAGATTGCGCAAAATGCTTACCTGGCAGTCTCGCGAGCAGTAATGTGTGGTGATGAAGTCGCGGCATCCCGCACACTCCAGGAGCATCTTCCGCTCGCTCGTCTCTCGGCAGTTCCTACATTTGGCGAGCTTGGGCCGCTGTTTGGTCTGTTTGTACTTTGCCTTGAGGCATGGGCAGGTGCCGCTCTTCGTGAAGAAGCGAAGCGTTGCAAGCTCGGTGTCGTCGTGAAAGCTCGCTAGACAGCACTCCAAATCGTCAACAATTGCGTCGTTCTCTGACAGTTCTTTACCCGTGACAAGTTCAGAAAGATCTCCCACTCGTCATCTGGCTTGGATAGGATGAAGACAGCCACGGCGCAAGAAGCGGCCCTCAAAAGGTATCGCTCCTGCTCGTCGACCTTGAGCAAGTAGCTCGTCCCTAACGAAGTGAGACAGCGTGCAATGAGTTGCCGTTCGGCTGGGTTGGACAGGGCCTTTCGGCTTTCAGGGCACCCGAGGAACTTTGTTAGGCACGAGCAGATTGCAGTCAATCCATCCTCTGCCGGGCAGATATTGACGGAGTTCTTCAGCACCGTGTCCACCGCGACTACGAATGATCCAGGTCCATACGTCTTAACGTTCACATCCGGGCATCCGTGCATGTCTGGACATCCGTCGCCTGCAAACAAGGCAATCAAGCTCGATGCTCTCTTCCGCGCCTTCCCTTGGGATTTCTTTCTGCTGGGCATGCTGCTCAATGCTCGATACCCCTTTGCCTTCTGTTGTCAGCAGCTCGCTCGTTGCGTCTTGCCTCCCACCAGGTCTTGGAGCAGGAGAGTAAGGCATTAAGTGTCGAAGCAGTCAGACAGTAGGTAAAAGACGGCTTTGTGCCTGGCGGCTTTAGATTTTCAGATTTTGCCGTCTTTTATCTACTTTGTCGCTGCTGCCAATATCTACTTTTTCGCTGCTGCCAAACGTCTCTGCAGAACCCCACGCTCAGCCCAAGCACTTGCCAGTGTTCTAGCTCCCCCCTCGTGTTGCTTTCCCTTCTTCGCACGTGCTGACATCCGGCGGCAAAATTGTTGGTGCATCTGCCACCGATCCGCCTGACACTGCACGGAAGAGGTTAGACACTAGATACACAAAAGCACAACCAATGTGCATCCACAGAGAACACTCACCTGCTTGCTACAATACATGTAAATTTGACACTAACAACCAGAGTTGAGTAACGACACAAAAAGAAATCTAACATCAACAAACAACAAAACTCACGCCGCTGCAAAGAAAAATCTCCCTGCATTCCATTATTCTCTCGCAGCCCCGGCAGATACCGAGCTTGGGTTGTAGTTTCAGCTCTTTGTACACTTTCCGCAAGCACTTGCACCCAGTTGTGCGCTTTGCGTAGAAGCTGACGGATTCTCTGAGCAGATTTGAGTGGAAGTCACGGAATCCAAGCTCACAATCATCCCTGATCCCTTCGATCTTGGCGTCGTCGCCCTCGACAAAGGACTTCAAAACAGAAGGCCAATTGTGATTCATAGACAGAATCTCAATCGCCAGAGCAAGACCAGCCGCCATGGTAGTGAGATGGGAGACAGACTCGACGTCAATTGATCCAACTTCCTGTCTCTCCACTTCCTTTAGGAGATAGAAAGTGCCAAGCGATAACAGGGTATCGATGAATTGACTGCGTTTGTTAGCATCGGAGGAGACCTTGGCGATGCTCGCACGGTTTGTGTGCAGCCCTCCTAATAAGTACCAACAGAAGCTCGGAAATGATTCGTCGCGGCAGTCCTCTTTCGCCGCGCTCATAAGTTGCCAGTCCACAAAGAATGCCAAGCTTGAGAAAGCATCGCGCTCAAGAGACTCTGGGCAGCCGTGGAGGCATTCGCAATCACTTGAGAAGCAAGTGATCACTGCGCGCTTTACTGGCGGAGGGAAGCCATGCCCATGCACCCAATCAATCTCGGGCACTGGTGCAGGGGGCAGTGCGTTTGGGGCTTCCTCCTGTTCTTTGGCAGCAATCAAGCTAGCCTTCCTCGCCTTTCGGGCCTGCCCCTGCAAGCGTTTCGAGGAGCGTCCCATCTCCTTCTCTCCAAAAGTCTCGGAGGTCTAGGCTGCAGCGCTATGTATGGAAGATAGCGGTCTTGACTCAATTCAGGAGCCACCCACCGGGCCTCCTAAATTTTCAAACGAAAATCAAAATTTCGATGGGAAGTTTCAAGCCGCCCCCTCAACCAAATATCTTGCTTTCGCTCGTCCTCTTCATCTCTGAATTGCTGCTGCCCGCGACTGTCTTTCCAGAGTGAGGCGCTGCTGAACCTCTCGCAACACTTTATCTCGCACATCGTCAAAGAATGAGTGCCCCAAGGCCTCGCTCGCCGTCCAGCGCTGCTCGTGGTCGTACACCAGCAGCTTGTCCAGCAGATCCAACGCCTCCGGGCTGGGGATGGGGCACGTGGGCGACAGAAACGACAGCCACGGCGTCCGTCGCCCCATGTCGTTGTTCAGCAGCGACGGCGGCTCTTCCGACGACGACGACGAAGACGATGCCGCCCTCGCGCAGTACTTGCCAATGGCCGCCCGCGCCTTGGACGACAACCGGACGTTGCACTTGCGGCAATACGGCAAAAAGTCCCGCGTGCCCAGCACCGACACGATCTTGCCCAGCTGGTCCTCGTTGTCCTTCCCGCGGAAGAAGGGCTCCCGACGGAAGAGCAGGCCGGCGAGGATGCAGCCCACGCTCCACAAGTCGATGGCGTAATCGTAGTACTCGAATCCTATCAACAATTCGGGGCTTTTGTAGTGTCGCGAGGCCACGCGGACGTTGTACGCCTTTCCCGGGAGGTAGAAATCGGCGAGGCCCAGATCCACCAGCACGAGGGGCGGCGGGGGCAGCGATTGCGAACTGGGTTGATGCAGGGATGAAGTTTGCATGCTTGATTGCTCCCCACCGAAGTTCGCACCCCGATTGATGAGCGTGTTCCGCGGCTTCACATCGCGGTGCACGATCCCCGCCGCGTGCAGCCCGTCCAGCGCCACGAGCAGATGACAAAGGTAGTACTTCATCTCGTGTTCGGTGAGGTGAGTTGTATCCGCGAGCGGCTGCTGGTGCGGCTGCGGGTGGCAGAGCCACTGCGCCGTTTGCCCCGCGTGCTCGAGCACCAACGCGGGCAGCTGCGCTCCGTGTTGATTGTTTTTGTTGTCCGTTGCACGAGTTGTGGAGCTGCTCTTGTGCCGCACCGCTTCCACGGAGGCGGCGTCGGTGATGGACCCAATGTCCTCCTGCTGCAACCGCTTGTGCCGCCGTCGCTTCTTGGGATGCACCACCACTTCCTGCAGCGGCGATTGCTCCTCCGCATTGCATTCGTCTCCCTCCATCGACGCGGGGAGCACAATCCCCACCACCCTCGCCAGGTTGGGCAGCGCCCGGCAGTGCGTCAGGACCAGCAATTCCCGCCGGATCTTGCGCTCCGTCACCGGCTTGAGGCACTTGAGCACCACCAGCGCCTCCGCATTTGCGCCCTCGTCGCCGTTCTCGCCCTCTGTGCGTTCGGCGTCGGTCGTCTCCCCGCACCGTCCGCCGTGCACCTTCACCCCGCCTCCCTCGCCGCTGCTCTCGTCGCTGATTTCTCGCAACCGGCGCCGCTCCCTCTCCGCTTTGATTCGCTCCTCGCATCGAACGTCCACCGCCTCGAAGACGTCGGAGAATTTGCCCGCGCCCAATCGGCGGGTGAGCCGGTAGCGCTCGTAGGGGCGGCGCCATTTCGACGCCTTGGGAGGGAGATGTCGAAAGTCCGCGTAGAGCTCCTCTTCGGCCTCGCCCGCGGCTGCAACGCCCTCCAGCTCGTTGGGCAGCGCCCACGAGATCTCGTCGCGCTCGTCGTACGTGTAGTACGACGGGTGGCGGTACAGGCAGCCGTGGGGGTGGGCGCGGGAGGCGGACGCGGGGGCGGGGAGGAGGAAGGCGAGGGCGAGGAGGCGGGCCGCCGGGCTGCGCCCCGCGCCGCCGGCGGCCCGCGGTGCCATCGCTCTAGAGATCACTGTGCTGCCGACCCAGCACGCATTCGCCCCCGCAGCATCCCCATCGTGCCGATGTGTTCGAGAACAGATGGCCGCGGCCACATCGTCACTTTGTCTTGTTTGGAGGTCGGATTGATGGCGTGCCTCCCGCCGTCCTTCCTGTGGACAGACACACCCGCTCCTCTCTTCGTCTCTTGCGGGCCGCATCCGCCGAGGTGGGATAAAAAATTGGTCTCTTACATTCTTTGATTCTTTGATTATGATGCCCCCCGCCCCATATGAAACACCGAAAAAAATCAGCGCAACGTCATTTGCAATCCTCGAAGAAGTCAAACCCGAACAGCTGACTGAGTGAGCCCAACTGAT
>JALLAP010000481.1:0-12586 GCA_036939355.1 Thalassiosira profunda | reverse complement strand
TCTTCGTTTCGCATGGAAAAGCAAGTGCGTGGTAGTGTGACGAAACACGCTGCTGGGACGATGCAAAGGAAGTAAAGATGCGGAAAGTGGGGCAGCGATGCCGGGATGCATCTTAGCATTGAGTTTCCTTGGCGCTAGGTTAGCCAGAAACTCAGAGGTCTTGACAGACCAAGCGCTTGAAAAAGTGCTGTATTGCCGACAACGATTGACATCCGGCTAACCCGATCACTTCACATCAACCTACTGCACATCGTAGCGCACCTCGAGCTTGGACAGCAACTCCTCATCTTTGTTCGTGCTGCTCCTACTCTTGGGCATTTTTGTGTTCTTCACCCTCACCTTCCTCTTGCGCCGCTGCTTCTCTCGGCGCTTCTCCCGCTTCGTTTCTAGCTTGTTGGCAATGTCGTCAATCTTCAGTGAGACCGCATCGACAATGACCGTGCCGCTCTTGTAAGGTACCGTTTCGACGCCTGGGACCACCTTGGAACGGTAGATGATCTTGGATCGCACCTTCATCCCGCTAGCGTTTTGGCCACCATCGCGTGCTCCGACCAGTTCCCCCTCTGGCTGTTCCTCAACCTGATCCCTCTCCTCTGCCTCCCCAACACCCGCATCACCATTTGCTGCGCACCACAAGCTGCCAAATAACCCACCCATCAGGCCAGCGTTGACATCGTCCACAGGTTGCGATTTGACCGACTCCAACTCGTCAAGGCTATCGCCCTCGGTAATGCTCTCGAAGCTGTTGGACCCCCTCGCGGAAAACGCGTCGATGCTGGAGGACGCGACCGAGATGCTCGAGGCCGCGGGGAGGACCGCGCCCTGGACCTCCGGCATGGGAGCAGTGAGCGCACTGGCGACAACTGCCTCGTAGTCAGCGTTATATTTTCCAGACACGTTGCTCGTTCGCTTCGACTTGAGCTTCTCGAGCGACCGCTCCACCCTGCTCAAGCGACTGCTGGTGGTGCCCGGAAGGAGCTCTCTCCACTTCTCACTAGGTGCGTCGAGCCGACTCTGAGCGACGTGATCACAACGCTTTCTGCCACTTTCGACGATGGCATCCTCGTCGTAGCTGACCTGCTCGCGCTTGGACCAGAAGGGCGCGGAGGCTGCGCTCAGACTCTCGCTGCCGAGAGAGGTTGTCCTATCGAGGGTATCGGGCACGGCGTCGGGGAAAGCGACGGGGTTCTCTCTCGCCGGTGGCGGCGGAGGGACGGATGATTTGGACGTGGCGTTCGACGACGCGTAGGAAACGGGCGTGCCCCCACGTGCGGAAGGGGTCGTGGAGAGGCCCGTCCTGCGGGAGAAGAAGAGCACTCCTCCTCCTCCGCCATCGTCGGTGGTGGATGCTGCGGCTCTCCCCATCTTGGCTTGGTTGGTAGGGCTTCTTGTGTAGCAACTGATAACCGTCGAAGCCTGCTGCGCTGATGAATAATGAGTGCTGAACATGTTTGCTGCTTCGGAGTTGAGGGGAGGAGTCGGCGCCGCCGAGAGTTGCAATGACACAAGGTGCACCTCAGAGATTTTTGAGAAACGAGACAATTCCTATCGTAACTTGGCCTCCTGAAACTTTCGCATCTGAGTGAGTAGTGGGTGGGATTTGTAGTGCGATGCCACCACTCCCTGCCTCTCGCTTCCTCGGTTTGAATGCACCTTGGCGGTAGAGTGGGCGACGCCGACCAATCGTTGTGGATGCGGACGCTGTGCACAAGGGGTTAGTGCACGAGACGGACTAGCTTTTTCGAGGAGGTCGTCGATCAATCGTAGCGGAAGCACAAGACGTGCATCAGATGAGGCCGCTCTTACTTCTTCTGGCGCTGCTCCACCTCGCGGTGGCCGCAGCGGTAATCGACGCGCCCCGTAGCCCCTTCCTCTCCGCCACCCTCTCCGCCCGCATCACCTCCGTCAGCCCGAGCATCGAATTCAACGACGATCGCAAGACCACCTTCTCCGAAACACTCACTGCATTTCTGACCAAGATATTTCGGGACCAACAGGTGTATCACGTCACCATCATTGCTGTCAACGTCTTTGACGATCATATATTGAGGGATGGAAAGGTGGTCGAGCGTCAAACCAGCTTGCCCAACAGTAATGGGCAGCATACTCTGTCATTCTCAACAGTGGTCTCGGCAGAATACACGCAAGAATCGGACATTGACTCCATCCCCGCCGATAACTTTCGCAAGATGCTCATCCACGTCTGCGACAAGTTCCAAGATCACTTGATCGGTTACATGCACGGGTCGGGCGATCCATATTTCACAGGGGTCGACAAAGTGGTCTTGGCTGATTTTGAGAGAGTTCATTCGCAGACGCCGAACGATAGCGAAGAAGAGTATGCATCGAATGAGACCTTGGGAATGTCGAACGACACGCTCAATACTGCGTCGATCGTGGCGATTGTGCTGGGCTCCGTCGCGTTCGTGGGGCTTATTTACGCTTCATGGAGGCACTACCGAAAGGAACAGGTGCTTGAGGCGTACCGATTCCGATCCAAGGAGATTTTCTCCACGCACACGTCCCTGAGCTCCGCCGGCATGGCAAAACAGCCCACGGCGGACGACTTCTCGTTCAACCCCTCGGGAGGGAGTCCAGGAGCCAGGGACGTCTACCACGACAGCGCGCCTCCCTACACAGACTACAGGGACGACCCCGATCCGAGGAACCTGCACAGCTTGTACGAGGAAGAAATCGACTTCGCACCGTCGCGTGCTACTCCTCACGCTACTCTCTTTCCAGCCCCGGGCACCAACACCGTCCAAAAGGCCACACTATCTTACACGGAGGAACTGAACAATCATCCACGGCAACACATCTTTGCACCCCCCGGGAAGATTGGCGTGGCCATCGACGTCGTGAACGGGCAGCCGGTGGTGCACAAGGTCCGCAGGGGGTCGCCAGTGGAGAACTTGCTGCGGCCGAACGATGTGTTGGTGGCGATTGACGACGAGGATGCCAGTTGCATGAGCGCGGCGGATGTGACCAGCATGATGGCCCGGAGGATGGATCGGGTTAGGAAGATCACGTTTATTCGGAGAGGAGGGTGAAAGTGAGAGGAGTGAGATGCATCGTGTTCCCCTGCTAGTGGAAGTTGATTCATGAAATGAATACATAGCATGAAGATGCATACCATAGAGTGCACACGTTGCAGCATGAACGTTTTGATTGGCACAGGCATTTTCAATGATACGCCAACGATTCCACCTCTTGCGCCCCACTTTTGCAACTGTCCTGTCTTCCTGCCTCATGCATACCTATGAACGTCCCTCCAGTTCTACAACTCCTTCGCTGGATCTTTCTCCACCTTCTTCTTCTCCGCTGGCTTCTCCGCATTAACGATCTGACCCAGCACATAGCACCAAACTCCCGTTGCCACCATCACAACTAAACTGGAATAGAACTCCCCCTCCTCCTCGGAATGGTCGTGCTGCGGCGTTCCCAAAACGGACGATATCCAATCTTCCGCGAGGGCATTGAACTCAATCTTCGACAGGAAGCCAGTGAGCGCCGTACCAATCACCATTGCCGTCAGACCGATAGGAGAATTTGCCAGTAACGACGGGAGGTAGTCGGCCGGCCAGCCAAAGACGAAGAGGCATTGCAACGCATGGCCAACCGGGATGTATAGCGCGTAGAACACCGCATAGATGGTCGCTGCGCTGTACGCGTGCTCAAAATTGAGCACCAACAAATTGTAGCACGTCATAAAGAAGGCGTTGCTGACGGCTCCGATTGCGAGGAAGCGCACGGACTGAGAGACGTCGTGCAGCGCCCTGCGTTACCAAGTTGGTGCATGAAAAGGTGCATGCGAGGAGACACAAAGTGAATGAGAAGATGCATTGCAAATAGCGCACAAGATGTGCATCACAGCGACACCTACTCGTGGGCGAGCCTTGGCTTTGCTGAGGACATGATGCAGGGCACGGCGGTGGTCCAGGGGCGTGGGCGCTTGCTCGTCTAGAGCGAGGGAGGGGCCGCCGGCAGCCCTGCAACATGTCGAGTGTCGTTATTTCGTCGAGCGGCTACGTACAATCGTACGTACGTACGATAGCTGCCGCCACACCTGGAAACATCATGGTCGAGGCGGAGCTGCCCATCACCCCCGACCTGATCCGCCGGCTGCGCGATGACCACCACGCGGTGGTCGACGATTTCCTGGATCGGGAACTAGCTGACCGGCTCCTAGAGGATGCCGAGCGGTTGCATTCCGACGAGCAGTTTCAGCAGCACCAATTCCAATTCGGAGGCCAGAGACTGATGAAGCCGAGCGTGTATGAGATGGATCTGTCGGATCCGAGTCGCCTAGGCGCCTTTGGCGATTTGGGTGCGTGGGAGGAGGTGGTTGGCAACCTAGGCCCTTCGTTTGTGCAGCAGATCGACAAGATCGATAGAGCACAACCCGAGACATCAACGTCGCTGTCGCTCGATACCGACGCATCCCCGGCCATCAAAGTGCAACTGAACAGCGGGGGCGGGAGCTTCCCGTGGCACTACGACAATCCCGGCCCGCCAAACAAACGCAAGCTGACCTGCGTCGTATATCTCAACCCCGAGTGGAAAGCCGGAGACGGGGGCGAGATTTGCCTGTGGCCGTTTTTGGGGAAGCAAACCGTGATACCTCCGTTACACCGGCGGGCGGTATTCTTCTACAGCGACAGAGTGATGCACCGTGTGTTGCCATCGAAAGTGCGAAGAGTTTGCTTCACCGTGTGGTGCAACGGTACGAATGTTAATGCGAAGGAAGGCGTGATGCTGTCGAAGGACGTTCTGCAATTCACCAGCTACGATGAGGCACAAGAGTTCTTTGCGAAAAGTCCGCTGCAAAGAGTTATCTCGAGGGCAGTGTACAGCGATGAATATCTGGAGTCGCTGCTGGAGTGCATCGTTTGCAAAAATAATGCGGCGGAAGGCGACGATGGATCGGACGGGATACCGAAAGAGAGGAGGGAGATGCTCGTGAAGCAGCACGAAGCCAGTGTGATGGAGATTACGACGAAGCTTCGGCCCTTGATTGAGGAGTTCCGAAGGAGAAAAGTTGCTTTGGAGAGCGATTGAAACACTCTTGGTTGGAGGAGAAACGAGACGGCCGCGATCCACGGTGTAGTGTGCACTCATCTACTTTTATCCTCATCGGCCCTCTTATGGGCAGAAAAAAGCTGCAATATCAGTGAAGTGGGCGAAGATACTAGAGGAAAGGGCTCCTGACACCAGCGGCGGCATCGCCGTTGCAGGCCGTTCTCTACATTCCGGTATGGTAGAAGACGTATCGTACATACGATGCGAACACGGCTAGCTTCAGCTGGGCGGGGGGAGTGATGGATGAGAACGCTGACAAGAGGAGAACGCTCTCTCGAAAACGACCTTCATTTTGCAACACCACCATTGAGTGAACTGAAGACAAAGACACCAACTCGAAATGAACCCCAAAGGCATACTCCTGGCGTCGCTACTGGCCCTCACCGAGGGCGGCACATTCCGTCCGCGCGCTCATCCGAAGTTGGAGCCAAAGCAAGCGACGGGAGCGAGAACGAAGACGTATCTTCGACAGCTCGCACCGCCTATGTGCTTCACCGATCGTTGTAAGAAGCCTTGCACCGACTGTGGGCTTGGTGATCGCTGCGTTGAATCTGCCTCACCACGACGAGCACGAGTACAACAACGTCTGCCGTGGCAACCACTGCGTCGGCAACCACGCCAGCGGTAACACTGCCAATCAAGGTGGCATGCATGATCGATAGCCTTTCAGACAACACATGCTGCGACGCAGTCTATCCGCCATACCTGCAGAGCTTCCTCGATTCCATGTATCCTGGCACATTTGATGTTCAGGAATTTGCTGTCTTATCGACAACCATCTGCAATGGTGGAACCCCCCCTACATTTATAACCCGACACCCACTGATCCATATCACCCTAGGCCTGAATACCTAGATGCCAAGTGTTTTGGTCCCGACTACGCCATAATAATGGGAGGGGCCAATGACTCCAAGAGTGGCAACTGGAATTCACGCTGCTGCTGTGGTAAGGCGTGCACTGGATGTGCGAGTCATACGGGCCCTGATTTTCAATCAAGTGCAACGAGCCTCTACCTTGACTTCAGCAGTTCCAAAACGGTATTCGCTGCTTATGGCCCAGCCGTCGATCCGTCAAGCCCCTGCTGTGGCATCCGAGATAGTGTCATCCAAGCCCAGCGATCGCTGATTGATGCGGCTGCTACTACTGCAAACAGCGTCACACCATCCCTCGTCGAGGTTGTAGATACATATTCATTCACGGAGCCACACACCCCTTCTGCATGCACCAGTCTCCCAAGCCAATGCTGGTACACTGATGGAGTGCATTTCAATGACGATGGGGCAAAGGCCCTCGCCAAGTTTTTCGGCTGCCACATTATTGAGCAGTGCCACAACGACTATGGGCCAAGTGTGTGTCCAACTGGCTGCACCTGTAACTTTGATGACACCTGTGACTTCTCAGAGACCAACACCTGCGCAGATTGTGCTCCTGACCCATCTCTGGGCACCAACGCATACACTCAATGTCCTGCCACAACACCTGCCACGACTACCACCCAAGCACCGGCTACCTGCACTCTTAATGATCCTGCCGCTGCCGGACACAATGCTGCGTGCGCCAGTGACAGCGACTGCAAGAGCTGTGAATGTGTCCCAGGCGGACGCCACGGGAAAAAGTGCACCAAGCCCTAACTAACAGGAGATACTTAGTGAGCGTCAAGGATGTGGGGTGCACTTTTTCACGAGGAGATTGCTCCTAGTTCTGCTGTTGTCAGATCTTGTGTGATCAAGAAAGGATGAAGTGTTTGGATGAAGGAAGGATGAGTTCTTTAGAGCAGCGTCCTCTCAGACGCGTTTGGCGAAGTGTCTCGAGAGTATCATGAATGTCTTCTCTCTACAGTTTTAATGCAACTCCCTTGTTCTCTTTTACAGCGCTGCCCCTCCACCTCAGTTCGACTCAACCAGACTGTCAACTTTCGCTTCTTTCTTCCCCTTCTTGCGCTTGAACAGCCCCATCTTCCCCTTCTTCTGTTGCGAGTCATCATCCAACTTCTTCTCCCCATCGAACTCGGATTGGGTGTCCTCCTCAGCCAGCTCATCGTGCAACTGACGCAGCGCCTCAAACTCCTCACCAATGTACAGTTTCTCGTCGTCCACCTCGACGTTCAACGCCTCGTCCACATCGTCCTCGTACAAGAGCATCGGAGGAGAGTCGGCGGCGCGTTCGAGACGGTGGCTTAAGTTTCCGGGCGATTCGCACCCGTACCCGAAGGGGGCCGCGCACGCCAACAGATGAGAGAGCATTCTGTTCGTGTTGTTGTTCGATACGGGCAAAATTGCCGGCTCTTCCTCCTCCTCTTCCTCTTCTTTGGTATCGACCGTGAGGTTCGCCGTGCCCTCGGTGTAGTGAGACTTCGTCGATCCCACGCGGGGCATGTTCGCAGCCTTAGCAGGCAACGAGGACTCGGCTCCACATGCGAGCTCAATCTCATCGTCCTCCTCGTCGCCTCCTGAGAGAACCCGAACCTGCGCGGCAATGTCGTCCTTCTCCTCGCCGACCTCCTCCTTGACAGCCTTCTTGCTCTTGCCGAATAGGCGCTTCGATTTGAGCTTCCGGAGCGACATCTTGCCGCGGGTGCTTTGGCTGGACGCAGCGAATGCTGCCACATCGTGCGGCACATCTAGAGCATCGTCGTCTTCCTCTTTCTCCTGCACAGTTTTGCCAATGTGCTCTGACAAACGCGGAGTTGAAGGCGACACGACGGTAGTAAGTCCTGGCTCCTCGTCCTCGGCATCATCCTCGCCTCCCGCTTTCTTGGGCTCGTTCGCGTCCGCCTCCTCGCTCTCTTCTTCCGGCTCGTCAAATGGACTCTCCTCCTTTTCCTCAGCCTTATCCCGGACGGTGTACTGAGTGCCGGCGGCAGTGTACTGGGTCTCCTCGGCCGCCGACGGCGCCACTGCGAGATCGCGCGGCTGAGGTCCGTCTGTGTTGCTTCCAGTCGAACCGCGCGATTCACCACTCAGCGCGGATTCCGGCCGGGGCGGGCAGATGGCATCGTACGCCGCCGCGGCCTCCTCGGCGCTCATCTTCGACGACGCCGCGGTGCCCCGGCTGGAGGTCCGGCTCATGATGCTGTTGGTCGAGTAAGCCGAGGAGTACGCGGAAGGTTGGCTCTTGTACGAGAAGCACGAGATGTTGCCGCTGCGTTTGGTGCTGCGGCTGTCCCCGGAGCGATCGCCGAGCGACGAAGGAGAGGCGCGGTGGCTGAAGTAGAGGAGCTCTTCTTTGGTGAGCGGGGCCTTGCCGGAATAGTAGAGGAGTTCGCCCTTGAGGTCGGCGAGGCTGTCGGGAGAGGCGCGATCGGCGCGGAAGGACGCGGAGCGGATTCCCGGCACCTTGGGCGCGGCCTCGGCCGGCCTCTCATTCGCGACGCCAGCGGCGGCGGCGGCGCTCTCCCAGGCGTCATCGAACTGCGCCTCGGCGGCATCGCTCTCCTTCTTTTCCTCGACGCTCACAGCAGCAACCCGCGCGGCGGCAACCCTCTCCGCGGCGGACCGCTCGTCGAACGGGCTCGAGTCGCTGGACGCCCCGGAGGGCGCCGGGTGCAGCGCGCGGAGGTAGCTGCGGTCCCTGCCGAGGGACTCAGGCGGCGGCTCCTCGGCCTTCTTGGCGGAGCCCCACATCATGCAATGTCTGGGCAGCAACTGGCGCTGCTGGTAGTGCGTTGGTGAATTGCAATGCACAAGATGTGAGCGTTGCAAAGAGATGCACGCTATCTCTCGAAGAGAATGAGACGATTGATTGGGGATAGTTGCTGTATCGGCGCACGACGGCGTACCGGGCGGGATCAACACCTGACTAAAGAGGGACCTCCACAGAAGCCCCCAACATCTCCTCCACCGGCGTGCGTCGGCAACGTCGCGAGGAGAGGCCTCTCTCGAATAAATCCGTTCGATGATGTTTCAGCTGGGAAATTTAACGTAGGAATTAGTCATCTAGGAGAGGTTGTGGGACGAGAGGTTGGGAACCCAGTTGGGCTGCAAGTGGGATTTGCCTCGCTCTCTGGCGGCGAAGGAAGGCCACCTTGTGAGCGATGAATGTCATTCACAACGCCACAATAGCCGCCCACATTCGCTAGTAGCCTGTCACCATCCATTGGAAGATTGTGCCCCATTTTGCTTCCATCTTGATTCCTGTCAGCGTCCGGCCAGTTCGATTCCGCGCCGGGCCAGTTCGATTCCTGTCAGCGCCTGCCCGTTGGATAAATGTCATTATGATCGATACGGTCAGCAATTCATTGAAACTGAAAGCAACCGAACCATGTTGAAGCATATCCAAGGCGTATCCATGTTGAAGCATATCCAAGCACCTTTGGGTCAAGGATGTGGGCCAAGGCGAATGGTGCTCTCTGGTGCCTCCACCGGGCAACAGGGATATCATTGGACTTTGACTCTGAGCCAACGCAAGTAAACCTGGGGGAGAAATGAGGCGCGAACGTTGGATAATAGCGTGATACGAGGAGGGTACAAAGATTTTAGGTAGTCATGAGATTGTGAGGGGTCTCTAACCCAAACCCAAACGGCAGTCCTTCCACAAAGCAAAGAGCAAGGAAACAAACAAGCAGGTCAACATGGGGAATATGGCGTCCGCGTCTGATAGATTGGATGCTTAGCATGTAATGCTTAGCATGCGGCGAATGTATCCGAGGGCCTCTCGAGAGTCTATTGCCGGCCACGAGGTGTGGACTTGGATGAGCACTGTGCGAGGAACACGCACGAGTGTCAGAGGAATCGAGGGGGCTTCCCACGATGACAAAGACAACACGAGCTAATTCAGCCACAGCACAACGTCAGGATCACAGAGGCCTTCTGAGGTCCATTGGTCGGTTGCGAGGTGTAGGGGGCTGCCCTGGTTACGCGAGCGGATCGTCGGATCGGGTGCTACTATTTCATCATCTCATCTTATGGTTGCTAGCTTCGTGTTGCGTGCGTGTGGCATCCAAAGATACCTTTCTCCCCGTTCCCGCCATTCTTCGTTCCCGCCAATTACCTTGCGTGAGAAGGCGTATTCATCTGTCAGCGTCCGCCAAGCCTTCGGGTAGCGCCGTGCCCGCTGCTGCGCTAGCGGCTAGCAGCGCTGATGCCAGTGCCAAGAAATCTCCGCCCAATCCAGCCCCGTTGGCCGGTCCTACGGTCGCTACCGTAGATGATGCAGCCTCCAAGCCTGAGCCCCCAAAGCCAAAGCCCACAGCCCTGACTCTCGCCTCAAAGCGTCCTGCGCCCCAAAAGGCTCCTGGGGGGCAGAACAAGCGACAGAAAAAGCCAGCGCCAGAGAAGGACGGGAAGAGCCATCCTCTGCTGTTGGCCCCTCCTGCTCCAGAGAGGCACCACGCAGTGCCCGCTGCTGCGAGTGCGCGCCCCCTGACCGACGAGGAGAAACAGGACAAGGAGCGCTTCCTCTTGTTCACGCGGGTCCTCATGAGGTACCTCGAGCAGCGCGACGCGACCATGCACGCCAAGGCCAAGGCCGTGGTAGCGGAATGCTACGAGAGGAACAAGCAGGGCGACCCGGCGTTTCAATCGCTGACGACCAGCATGAAGGCCCGGCTGCGGTCGACCGTGGGCGAGCTGTATTGGAAGAAGTCCCACGATTACCTGGATCACTTCCTGAGGCAGAAGAAGAAGGCGGCCTCGGGCAAGGCCAAGACGGCCAAGAAGAAGGGTGGAAGTGCCAAGGCGGCTGCGCCGGGGGCGAAGAAGTAGATGGCGAGAGACGGAAAGTAGAGAAAGGCATGACGCCAGCATTACGCGCCAAGAGAACACAGCAGTAGGAAGCCACCTTTATTATTATGAGGCAAACACCTTTGCCAAATATGTTCCAGCAGCATCTCCAGCGTTAACGCCGCTCTCCAACGCGCCATTGAACGTCGAGGTGGCCATGTGATCGCCGCAGACGTACAACCCATCCGCAATATGGCACTCCCTCCCTCCATGGAAGTTGGCGCATCCAGCCTCGCCATAATTCGCAGGTTGTGCATTCTCTATCACATACGCGCCTTTTCTCACCCACTTCGATTCGTCAAGAATGTCGTCGGCAAACTCAGGGAACCACGAAGCCAGCTGCCTTCGGACAGCTTCGTCCAACGAAGCGTGATCCCCGGCGTGCTCCACCAGGGCCTGCTCCAATATCGACACGCTACACAGCTCGTAGCCGTCTGGGGCGTATGACCTTTGCACCACCGACGGAAAGCAGACATTATTGATTGGATGCTTTTTGGTGTTGCGCCGCTGGCTTCCCTCGCCGTTCAAGACTAGCATCGGATCAGAGAGGGGCGCCGGCGACCGGAAGCTGTAGCAAATGCATCCTATCGATCGCTGCGACAGCGCTGGTAGCTCCTCTGTTCTGCTTTCGAAGCCCTTCATGTCACCCAGTAACCTTCCTGCGACAGGAGATTCAGTGGCAACCACTACGCATTTCGCACGCACTGCCTGTCTCCCCAATTCCGACGAATCCACCTCTACCAAAAACTCTGCATTAGAATCGCTTTTGCTCGCAGATTGTATCGACAGAGCTTTCGATCCAAGTTGCACCTCCACACCTAACCCCTTTGCCTTTTCCTCTAATTGGTTCGACACCGCCTGCATGCCCCCGCGCGGCAGCAACGAGCTCCCAATCGTGTTCATCCGCATGACATAGTGAAACATTCTGGACGACTGATTCTCCAACGGCGTCAGGTAGATCCCCTCCAAGAATGGCGCAAAGAAGCATTGTATGAACTCCTCCGAGAAAAGATAATTGTCCCGCAGGCACGTCAGCGTGTCCGTCTCTTCCATCTCGAACAGGTCCTCTATGCTTTTTGTCATCACCTTGTAAAACAGCGGAAGCAAACGCAGCTTGTCCATCGGACTCCCCACCGGCGACGCAAGCGCCTTGAACACATCCCTTCTTCGTCGCAGCGGATCCGACACTGTCGCAAGCCTTTCTCTATTGGGCAGCTTCACCCGCGCCCCCGGCCAGAACTGCTTCAATCCAAGAGCCTCGTAATCCAGCAGCTTCTTGCTTTGTGGGTACTCTTCAATGAACACTGCGAATCCCCGGTCGAGGATGAATCCATCATCTGTTACGTCACTTCGCACTCGGCCTCCAATAGCGTCGTCGGCCTCCAGTAGCAGTATGGAAGGATCTTTGCCACTGTTTGGAGACGACTGCTGCAATTGCTCCGCGGCGGTGATGGCTGCAGCTAACCCCGAGATACCCCCGCCGACGACGCAGAGGTCGACTGCAAATGATAACGCAAAGATCAATATGTCAGTGCGTGGATGATCGATCAACACTGTAGCAGTCGCCACACAGCGCCAGCAGCAACGACGCACATCACACGTCGCACATCGCACAGACACATCAACTCACACATCACACATCACATCACACATCACTCCGTACCATACCTTCGCGCGCCGATGCAGCAAGCGCCAACGAGCAACACGCCGCGCTCTCCCCCCGGCGGCTGATCGGGGGTGGAGAGAAGGCATCCGCCGTGACCGCGAAGAGTGCGCAGCATAGGAGG
>JALLAP010000480.1:0-17182 GCA_036939355.1 Thalassiosira profunda | reverse complement strand
GCAGGATCTTCTGCTCCAGGTCCGCCCAGCCGTGGTACACGACGATGTTCTCGCCGTCGACGGTGCCGTGCGGCCAATACACCTGGGGATCGCTCATCACCAATGCGCCCGACAGCAGCGCCTCGTACAAGCGGACGTGGCCCTCCCAGCGATCCCTCTGCGCCAACACCACAATCTTCGTCGTCATCAGGCCGGCTATATAGTCGGGGTGTACTTGATTCCGCCCTTGCTTGTGGATGAAACCAACTACGTCCGTGTTTGCCGTGATACTAGGGTGTTGTTCCGGAAGTGATGCGACAATCTCCGCAACGCGATTCCTAAAGGAGCACATCATGTTGCAAACGCTCGCATTCCAAAAGGTCCGCACGTCCGTCGGTCGGGGGAGTCGGGCAATGGACTTGCTCAAACGGAGGCCCGCCTCCTCCGCACAGCCCTTTGCTGCCCCCCACGCCTCGTCGTACGCACTTCGATGGTGGTGTTTCATGTACCCATCGATCGCTTCCACAATGTCCTCCCGCACCGACAGCGAGAGGCGCTGCACCGACCGCAGCCCATGTTCGAGGATGCCTCCCCCGGGCGTGAAATTGAGGGGCTTCCCGATGTACCTGCCAAAGTCCAAACTCCGATCCCCCTCCTTCGCCACGCGGTGCACCCACTGGTCCATGACGCGATCGTTCTGCGTCGAGCGGGTGGCGTAGTTGAGGCGTTTCCACCCAACCAAAGGAGCCACCTCGTGTTCCAAAAACCAGTACGGCCAGCTGCCCATGCCCCCGTCGGAATATTCGAGGACGTAGATTTGCCACTCCGGATCGACGGCGTTCAACTCGTCCTGCGTAAAGCTGAGAAGCGCCTGCTTCATTTCCTCTGCATCTGGCTGCGTCTCGTTGGTGCGCGTTATCCTTCCGTTGCGCTGCAAGCGAAGGTGCATGCTCCCGATTGCAACTGGCAACAGATCGACGATGGCCCTGGTCTGCGTGCTCCAAATCACATCGGCGTCGTGTTTGCCTCCTATCGAGACCGACACGAGCCTCGTCGAGGTCGAATTGGTTTGCAATTGGAGGACGGGTTGGAAGTTCCAGACCTTACGCGGCTGGCTGATGTCATCCGCGTTCATGTGCACATCATGTGCGCGAAATTCCCCCGCCGACGCGAGCTGCCTCCACCGGGCGAGGGTGGCCGCGGAGAGGACGGCACCGATGACCGCCCGACGATAGAGCCGCCGCATGGCTTTGCAGGTGCATGCAGCGGGGCGCTCCTCCAATAGCGGAGAAGGTATCTTCGACTCAATGACTCCCTCGCGACTGGAGGATACCTCAAAACAACCAACCAGTTGCAGAAGCCCCGCCCGACTCCTCCAAGCTAGCCGGCTCTACCCCTACCCCCCGCTGCCTACTGCCGACTGGCCCTTCCGCCCTCTCGGACGACGGCGGGGTCGGGTCGGGCGCGGGGACCAGCGCCGGGGCGCTCTCTTTATTTCCGCCTGCCCTTTTGGGCTGATGTGATGTCCGCGTCGCCCACCTCCACCACGCGGCGAACGCACACGTCTATTGCATCAGCCCCGTTCGTAATCTTCCTCTTTGTGTATGCATTGATCTCGTGGGCGACAGTCGGGCTAACGGATCGCATCGCAGGGCACGCGTCGCGGAGACTGCCCCCCGCGCGGCGTTCCCTGTTGTCTGACGGCGGCGCCTATCAATCTTTGCCATTGCAACGAAGCAACATCACCGCGTTTCGTCGAGCAGAGGAGGAACCTGCCCTCGGCTTGGACCACAGCCATCATCTGCGATTGGCGCAGTTTCGGATGCGCAGTGGCTTTTACCCGGCAACCCATCCCTCAGAGCCCTACTTGGTAATTAGCGACGAAGAGACGGGCGCTCACGCTCAAACGGTGGAATACGGACACGACGATCATCCGCTGAGTCGGCTGGCGGATGTGCGGGAGCCGCGGGAGGGCGATGTGGAATCGACCTTCTTTTTCGTTCTGCCAGCAGCAAGAGGAGGGTGGATGAAGAATATCTTGACGAACTGCTACAATTTACGACGTGCAGAGAAGCGCGAGGAGCCTGAGTCTCTTGAATTGGTTGATGGCGTCGTCAATGTGGATGTCCAATCCTTGAAGGGACTAGCGAAAGCGCGATCCAACAATATCGTTGATGCGGGAGCGATTGATGTCTTCGCCTCCAGCTATTTCTTGGAGGCTACGCTGCTGTTCAAGCCAGAGCACAAAGGACGGGCCTTTGCAATGCTACGACATCCCGTGCTTCGAGCGGAAACGTTATACAACACGCTGGCGTCGCGGCGAGACGACTCGGGGCTGGCCGCATTCGTCGAGAGCTTCGACTACATCGACAACTGGGTAGTCCGATCTCTCACCAACATCAAGACGGGGGCCTTGTCGGACGACGATTTGCTGGTGGCCAAGGGGATCCTGGCGCGCAAGTTCTTAGTGGGCATCTCGGAATACACGGAAGAAACGATCAAGCGGCTGGAAATGTACTACGGGTGGGGCAAACCTCGGAGGGAGGACTGCGTGAGCAAACATTTGGCGCACCAGCACGAACGAGAGGAGAAGAGTGCGATCGAGCGGGGCAGCTACGAGTGGGAGGTCATCGCGGCCAAGGACAAATACGATCTGATGCTGTACTATTATGCATTGGAGCTGTTCGTAAAGCAAGGCTCGACGCTGTTCGACCGTCCCTATGTCGATTCTGAAGGGGATCCGATTGACTTTGCCGAATTGAAGAAGAAGAAGCTGCTGAAGGAGAAAGTGATGGCAATGATGGAACGAGGAATGCTCGGCGACTAATGCCAAACACTTACGGTGAAGTTGAGAAAAATGATCGCGCATTGAACATTCAGCAACAGCGCGCTTCATTGCAATGGAACAATTCTCCCTTGAAGAAGCTCGTCTCTCGCCAACTTGCAAACAGCTACTGTTACAGCCCGCTGGCTCGCTATTGTACCTTCGCTTCTTCTTCAACCCCCGCGTTGCTCTCTTCCAGCAAATTCACTCGTTCCGCGGGGGCCTAACCACGAAGTCGTTCGTATCAACATGAATGCACACGCGTCCGGGATCGACCGGATTGGACACACTGCCGATGGGAGGATCGACGTAGCAGTCGATGTGATTTCCGTGTTCGTCGGCCTCCGGAACGCTCGCTTTGATAAGGTTGCAGCACTGCTCGACCGTGAGCGGCGTGCCGATGTCGCAGTCCCACGGCCCGATTGAGTAGCAGGTGCCGGCTGCTCGAATGCGAGCAAAAGAGATGTAAGTGGTGCCAGATAATATTGTTTTGAGCGAACGGCGAAGTCAAGAGAAGCGTTCGGAGGATGTACACATCATATGCACACATCATATGCAAACATCATCATATCATAGACACAATGCATGAAACTCACGGGCCGTGCACCAATCCCACGCATAAAAGACCATCCCGTCGCCCAGCACTCCGCTCACGGTCGTCTCGGCCTGGTTCGTCCGCAGTCCCACCTTGTAGTAGTCGGCCTCGCCGCCCTCGAGTCCCGGGCGGACGGTCAGCTTCGCGACGCTGAGCGAGGTCCGTCCCTCGAAGACTTCGGGGTTCGCTGCCACCTCGGCTTGGATGAGGTCGACGCAGGCATCGATGTGTTTTCCGACGCACTCTTCGAATATGACAGTCTATGTTTGCGAGGATTGCTGTTAGCGCAGAAAAGTTGCAAAAAGATACACACAAGCTCCATCCGTTATGAGATCCCAGCCGCCGACCAAGTCCAGCGAACCGCCCCAGCTTGACCAACAGCAAACCAAGCGTTGGCCACAACAACGCGGGGAAACTCACATAGTGCATCAGCGCCCGCTGGTCCACGTCGCCCGCGAGCCCTCTTCGCTCGAGCTCGGTGTGTGCGCCCCCGGACTCGACGCGGCGCAGTTCGGCCCCGGCGGGGGCCGCCAGTGCGGCGGCCGCGGTAGCGAGGAGGCGGACGGGCTGCATGGGGCGCCGTCGTTGGTGGGGTGGGGTGTGAGGGGCGGCGGGTCGGCTTTGTTTTTTTGTTTGGTCGCTCGGGCAGGCTGCAAACACACTCGTGAAAGGAAGTCATTTCACAAGACTTTGTCCGAGCAGACACTGTCTCTTCAAAGCCCCAGGCAGGAGGAGCGCGACGTCACCAGGCAGGGTGGGCGGGCCTTGTATACTCTAGAGCAGAGGCGCCGGGGGCAAAGCCTCTCAGCTTGTGCCACATCACTTCGTTTTATCTTTATCCAACATAAAAAAGAGACGGGGGCAACCTCCTCACAGATACCCCCGCGAGTCATTATCATCGACAAAGTTGACGCCCCTGGGCCGGCCGCGGTGATCCCCATCGTCGTACTCGTCTCCTACCTCGCCATACGGCGCGTCGTGAGGGTACACCACCGGAGCCGGCATTGTACCCCGGTTGGGAATGGCGATCCAGTGGTCCTTCGGGGGAAGATCGAAGACCTCCCGGCGCTCGGGGGCCGCAGCGTAAAAGTCTATGTCCTTCGTCGATCCCGGCTGATTGCCCATGCGCACGATGGAAAGGTACCACCGCTGCGTTCCATCCGTCAGCTTGCACCGATACAAGCAAAACTCCTCGTCCCGTCCCTGGTAGCGTTCGGGCTTCGTATACTTCGGCACGCCGTCGCAGCGCCCCACCCGTTTGTAAACGCCATTGATTTCCGCGGCCCCGGCCCCGTGCACGACCATGTAGTCGATGCGGTCCGAGGATCGGGAGAAGTCGTCGTCTTCATTGTCGAGGTCGGAGTCTTCCATGTCGTCCGTATGATCCTGCGTGTGACCCATCTGTTGATGATGCCCGCGCCGGCCGGAATGGCGGTCGCTCCTCGATTGGGACCCACTGGAGCTGTCTTCGGGGTCCATCCACGAAGGGAGATGCGAGCGGTTGGTGGACACCCAAACGTCCACAACGTGGATCTGCTTTCGCATACTCTCGATGAGTTCATAGTATCGCTTCGCGCGATTCCCAGAATCGTAGTTGCGACGGTCCTGAAAAACCCGGTCGGTGTGGACCACCAGCCCGGNGCTTGGCGCGATTCGGGGAATCGTAGTTGCGACGGTCCTGAAAAACCCGGTCGGTGTGGACCACCAGCCCGGTGCGGTGAAGGTCCGTGTCCTCGTTCATCATCAGCGTGGATATGCGCTCGGTCTGCCCTTCGTCGGGGATCGCAGCGAGTACTTGCATGACCTGAAGAGAAGAAAGGGCAGTTGGAGCGTTGAGAAAAACTGGCGCAGGCCGCATCAAATCCCCGACGTCACAAAGACCCTCACCATGAGAACAAGCGAGATTCCATCGCCATTGTTCGACCCCGGCTGCCAAAGGTGAATGTTTTGGTGCAGAAACCCGATGCACTCCATCAACAGCGCGGAGGTGTCCCTCGTTATGGCGCTGGCCGCCAACAAATATTCGCCCACAACCTTGTCGGCATTCCACGCAGCGTGCACAAAGTGCAAGTTGTGCAACCCCAAGTCGGCCAACCAGTTGACCCGAGAGAGGCTGTTGCTGTGCATTCCAACGTCGAGCGCAATGCCTTCGGTGATTTTGTAAGAGCGGTTGTGACTTTTGCCACTCTCGTCGTTGGTGGTGTAAAACCGCGAGTTGTCGGGGCGGCGGGTGAGATTGGGCCGGAAGCCAAACGCCGTCTCGAGCTCGAGTTGTACCTGGGAACAAGCGGTGCGACATGGCCAAACAACGTGGGCAAATTGACAGAGGGCGGTGTGATGAATATCACATCCAAGCGCACGTACCTGATACTCGTGGGCATGAACAGACTCCGTGTAATAGGCGAGAAATCCCTTCAAATTCAACACGTGCCTCTTGGACCCGTCCGTTTCCTCCTCGACCGCGTGCCGCTCGAAGATCTGCTGAATCCTTTGAGGTTCGACGCGGTGTCCGCACTTTTGCAAGTAACCGTGAACGTCGCGGGCAGTCATGCCAGCTGAGCCCTCCGGCTTCGACTCCTCGAAAACTTCCGTCAAACATTTGATGGCCAGTGGTGTCAGTGCCCTGACAGCACGGCCATGGTTCCTTTCGCCAGTTTCATAGGAGGTGGGCTCCTCGATGACCCATGCTACACCAAGGAGGCACCCGATCGCCTCAACGAGGTGGGTCAAGTTTTGCCTGTTGCTGTCCCCGGAATTGTTGTTCATGCCCATCTGCATGATGTTGGTGGGGTGCGATTCGTTCCGGGAAATTGCCTCGATGACATCCGGGCTCGCTGACGACCCCGGGAAGAGGTGGCGCAGTACGTTGTGTGTATTCACACGAGTTTCGAGACAGGTAAGGCGTGGGATGAACTGCGCTGCGACCATGGCATCGCGCAGCAGTTTTCCTTCAGAGGAATGTGGTGGGGCTCTGCCATCGCCGGTGTCGGCACCGACTCTAGCCAGCTCGCGGACGAAAAGGCAGAGGTCAATGTTGCCCTGAGTGTACCGGAGACTGACCTCGATCAGCTCTGACAAAAACGACAGCACGATTCCGACGCTCGAGGCGGTCGCTCCAACATTGGCAACCTCCTCCAATGAGCGAGCATTGGGAGCTTCCAACCGAGTGGGCATGGCGCCTACCGTCTTCTGCTGTCGGATCAACTGCTCGTACTCTGCGGCCTGGGAAGACCAGGAAGCTGTCCAGTTCTGGAGGAGTGTTTGTTCAGAGGGCTTGTGAAGCAATGAGGTGATGGCAGAGGCGAATATTTGCACTGCCGTCCTCCTCGAGCCTTCCTCGGGACACTCCATCGTGTAGGCCCGGATCCAGTTGTCGCAAACTGAGCGAGTCCTCCTGGCCAAATCACCGACAAACATGGATGTGATATCGGGAGAGCTGGAAAAGATGTCAGCCAAGGATTTGGACCATTCCTCCAGGGGTTTCCGTTCGAGGGACAAATGGAACAGAACGTCGAACAGGAAGGACAGAGCTGTGCGTATGATGTCGGTTCGCCACTGAGCGGATCCGCTGTCATCTGCTGAGGTAGGAGATGCGGTCGGTGTAATGTCCATGCTGTCACCTTGGGCACCGTCTTGGTCCTGCTTCGATTTCTTTCCCGTACTGCAGAGATCGAGGAGTTCCTTGACAAACGCTCTGAACTCTTCCTTCAGCAGGAACGATTGCAAGGAATGGGTGGAATTCGACTTCTTGACCTCAGGGAGAAACACGTCATAGCCGTTCGATCTTGGGAGGTCGGAGGGCACAGTATTCTCTTCCTGCTTGGAGTCCTCCTCCATCGTAGCATCCCCGTTCGCAGCGTCAACACTGGCCACGGCTTTGGCAGGAGGCGCCTTATCCTCCTCTTTGCTGTCGTCGAACTCCAGCGGCTTCACTTTCTCATAGAACAACATCAGCGCGTTGGCAATGCGATCGTGAGTTCGTGAGTCGACGTGTCCGTTGGGATACTTGGTTTCCTTCTTCACCGTCCCACCAAAGCATTCCTGCTCAATGGAGCTGGGATCGAATGGAGTGACATCCTCGTCGTCGAATCGGTACCACTTGTCGCCTGGTGGCGCAGAGGCGCCCCGAGAAGAGGTGGTGGTGTGACTAGAGGCACCGAGGTTGGTGCCGTGAGAGGTACTCTTGGGGATGGCGCTTGGAGTAGAGGAGAAAGCGCCCCGCTCCTTGATGAAGCTGTAATAATGCCCGCCTTGGGCCACACCAGCGTGCACCAGCACTCCAGCAAGGCGGTATTCGTAGTCTTCGTCTGGAAGCACAGATAGGGGATCGAATTCGTCCTCCTCGTTGCCGCCCTGGCCAGGGGTTGACCCGTCCTTAGTCTCCGCCCCCTCCACATCCATCAGGGAGCCTTCCTCCATTGACCCCGTTTCACTCTTGCTCTCCTCCATCTCGCCGTTACCATCACGCGCATTGGAGGCATTCGCCTCGGCAGCCTCCAATATTTCTTTGGCTTGCAGCGTGTACTGCTTCATGTTCAACGACTCTCCAAACTCGCATCGGTTGTTCAGCTTGACAGTCTCGAACGTGGTGTAATCCAGATCGAACCTTTTCAAGCTCAATACCAGCACGTCTGGCAATGCACTGATGGCCGTTCGCAGCACAGTGTTGGTCTTGACCTTGCATTGATCGCACGTCACTTTGTTATCGCCCTCCATCACCTCGTCTTCGCACATGCCCGAAAGGGCCTCGTCGATGGAGGAGATGTTGCGTATTTGACAGTCGATGTTCATCAGATCCTCTTCGCGGTTGGACTGTGCGTAGAAACGAATGCAGGGCACAACAAGTTGAGCAAGGATATGAGACACAAGCTGACTTCGAAACAACAACTGCAAGCAATGTACACTCACCTTCAGCCCGCATTCCCTGCAGATCTTCTGAACGACCTTCTTCATTCCAAACGTGTGCCCCAGATAACGAAAGTGAACTGGGCTCCACTTCTTCAGGCTGATCTCTAGCCTATCAAGCAGCTTCGTGGCGAACTCGCTGGCGTCGTTCTGCTGCCACACGTCGAACTCGAGCTTGAGGCAGTGCGAGGCCTCGACGAGGGAGCGAGGATCGTAGCAATTGCGGGATTTGGCAGCCGATGAAAGGTTGACGAAGGTTCGCTGGACCTCCTCTAGGAGGAGGCGCGAGGCTGCCTCGTCCGGTGTCTCTTTGATCGAGGACGACGACTCCTGCGAATCCGGCTCTTTCCCTTCTTCCACAGGGGCGTCGGTTGCAATCTCAAAGGCGCCAGTCTCCTTTCCCGGGCGGCCCTCGCTCAAAATGTACTCCTCCGGCAAATCCCTGGGCAATGAACTGACATCAGTGGCTTGCTGCTGCTGCTGAGGGTGACGCCCGACCTGGCCGGCAAGGTGCACCATGCAGTAGTTGATCCGGTGCATCCCCGTCTTTTCGTTGTACGCTTCCACAACGGCGTCGTACTTGTTGCCATTCTCCCAGTGCACACGAATCTTCTTGCCCACAAGGGACTCGCCGCCCTTTCCAGTGGCTGCGGCAGCGACTCCGGCAGAGCGGATGAGGGTTGGCAGCTCGGCAGAACAGATCTTCTCGCGCAGCGCAGGCATCATGAAGAGTTGCTGCAGGACCGAATTCATGTAGCATGTGCACCCCTGATTCTTCAGGCCTGAGTACCTGACCGACTTGTTGGCATTTCGGGACGAGAGAGTTTGCCCATCGTCGACGCTGATGTTTTGGCCCCATCGATGCCTGAGCGTGGGCGCCACGTTGGAGATGATGCCGTTGATTTTGGACGACAGAATGCCATACCCCAGCCCGCCGTGGCAGGTCTGCGCCGCCGCACAGATGACTTGGAAGGCCAGTCTGCGCGATTCTTCGTCAGAGCATATGGACGGCACCCCGGACAGGAATCCATCGAACACCAAGCCCATGAGGTCGAGTAAGGATTTATCGTTGGCGCTCAAATCGCTGTGCAGAACTTCGCCCGACCAAGGCGAGATCGAGAGGGATTGCAATATGTGCTGAGAGCCCTCAACCAGCAATCCTTCTTGGTGACTTCCGTTGGCTTTCACTAGCGCGATGAGGAGCTTCAGGCACCCGCAGAGAATTCCTGTGGAGTGCTCGTCGTTGCTTGCAGCTGTGTCCCCATCAGGGCGGGGGTACGCTGCGAGCTTGACGCAGACGGCCATTCCAAGCTGCCGCAGCAGCGAGGCATTCTCAGCCATATTCGTGGACGAGGCCAAGACAAGCTTCAGCAGGACAGAGAAGAACTCGTCCGATCCATCGGTGGCGGGGTCTATGCCCTCCAAACTTTCGATGAGCCAGGGAATCGCCGACGAGGAGACTGTCGGCACGGCCAGGATCATTTCCTCAGTGCCGGTTCGAATCCTTTTCGAAGACCGGACGCCGCTGGCAGTAATGCCACCATGCGAGTCAGTAGAGCTCTTCCACAGTAGCAGGGACGTAAGGAACCTTTCTGCAGCGTTGTCTGGCAGCGACGTAAAGCTGGTAGTGACGCTCGCCCCACCCGACTCCAGCATCATACGCGTCAGCTGAAGCACCCTCATTATGGCGTCGTCAGAGGCGTTGTTATCCTCGATGACGACCGCCACCAAGCTGCGGAGGAAGGAAGCGCACGCGCTCGAGGTGGCAAACGAGTTGATCATACGTTGCCCTTCCTCGGAGAGTTCTTCCCCGGTGTCGCTTGTCGTGAAGAAGCCCCGTTTGATGATGCGCAGCGCAAACTCGTTCCCCATCTTGTTCGTCTTCGATGCCCCCTTGCCGCTCTCAATGAAAAGTTTCAGCACAGCTTCGAACCCCCCGCTCTCGATGAACGCTGTCCGAAAATTGGCAGACACCGTCGACATGCGGCTGGATAGCGCCTGGGTCGCATCAGCTTCAAGGCAAGAGAATATCACAGGCGCAGGTCGGAGGAAAGAGTCAAGGATTTGCATCACATAGACGGAGCGTTCGAAGTGATGAGAATCAAGGAGAGAGCCCCAGTCAACGGAAATGGGGCCCACTGCCATGCCGTCCTTCGCGCTGTTGGCGCTCTTTCCTGCAGCAGCATGGACGTTGGCAATCACGCCCGAATTGGTTGGCATGGCCAACAGCAGATCCCAGACCAACGAGTGAGTGTCTGCGCGACCTTTCTTTGTTCCCACTCCCTGGGTTCCACTACTGTCTTCGACTCGCACAACAGTGGCAGGAGGGAGGGATTCCAAGACAGAAATCAACGTGTCAAAGAAGAGGTCCGACGAGCCGCCAGGTCCGTTTTGGGAGAACAGGCTGGTAAGGTCTAGAGAAGACGGGGCCTTGGGCTGGGCTGGCTCTTCTTTGGGCTGTTCCTTCGCCTCGCCAGGAATCAGGTTCACTATTCCACCGTTGGTAGTTGCAGCAGTGTTGTCGTTGTTGGTGTTGTTCGTAGGCTTGTCGCTCAACAAAGCAATGATCTCGCTCCCCTCTGTAATACCAACGTCAGCGGCCAGCGTGTGATCCGGGAGAGTTGCAAGGTGGGCCCGGGTGGGATCATTAGAAGAGGAATTCCAACCGGCTCCTGTGGGCGCAGGTCCAATGGCGCCATTACCCCCTGGAGAGACGGTCCGGCGACCGGTCATCCCAGTCAACTTGATCTTCTCCTCCTCATGGTTGCAGTGCTGAGCGATGCAGCGCTTGATGGATGCAAGCGTCTGCAGCGGATGGGCTTGTATGGAGAAACGCTCAGGCTGTGTTTTGAGCGAGGCGTTTCCGCCCTTTTCGCCGTCGCCTTGGAACCCACGCGGCATGATCCGGGCAACGATCGAGACAGATTCGCACGAGAACAAGCCTCGCATCCCATGGGGGACCAGGTCCAAGTACGCCTCAACGTCCTTCCCTCCACTCTGCTGCAAGCTTGCAAGCCGTTTGGCTACCATGGACGCGCTTCCACCCAGACTGTTGCATTGCTCGATTGCTGCGCTGAGGATGCGGATGCAGCGCTCTGCCTTCCGTTCCGAGGAGCGCTCGCCCTTCTGGAGGCCTTCCTTCACTTGCACGAGACAGGCAAAGATGCGTTGTGAGAATTGGTTGGAGCTCTTGGGCTTTGCTCCTTCGCCATCCGCAGTCGCCGCGCCGCCACTGACAGGAGAGGCAGGGGCATTGTAAACGCTCAATAAATCGTTCATGGCCCGGCCCGCCACCGCATCGTTGCCCGAGGTGAGAGAGATGTTCCATAGGGCGTCCGTGGTGCGCTCGCTCCCCCTCGCCGACCCGGCATCGAAGCTCTGGAAGCTAGCGAATGCCACCTCTCCCAAATGCTCCCACCCCAACCCATCAGCGGCGCAGAACAGGTGTTCGAAAACGTAGGCGTTGTCGACGAAGGCGGCGTGCAGCCGGTCGATTTTGTGCATGGCGTTCTCCTCCCGGAGGGCCGGCTTGCCTCCGTCCGCCCTGCTGCTGTTGGCCAGGAACGTCATGATGGCTTCGCGGTCCGGCGGAGACACGCAGAGCTTCCACAGGCGAGAAAGGTGGTCCGTCGAGAGCTTCGTTCCCTCAAGCTGCGCGGGGGAGAGTTTGGTCACATTGCCAACGTCAGCATCACTGGGCGCTGCTCCGGCAGAGTCCAAGGAGACTGGTTTGGTGGGAGTGAGGCCGTAAACAAAGCGCAGTATCTGTAGGCGAGCTGCGAGGGCTTGTGCGTGGTTGAACTCCGGCGCGATGCTTGTCGACGATGGCTGAGGTCAAGAAAATCAGGTGGACAAGTCGGATTGGCATGTCACATCACAGCAAATCAAACCCCAAACATCACCAACGCACCTTCCTCATTGGCGGCATCGTGGCCATCCTTCCCCTCCGCTCCATGTAGCTCAATAACTCTCTGTACAATAACGTGGGCAAGTGTGCCTCCTTCTCGGCTGGGTCGAAGGCCACCAGGGCCTCCATCTCCTCGCGGGGATACCCCTCCATAAGGAACTTGGCCAGCTGCACTGCGTGAAGCGCGTGGTTCTCATCGACGATGGCATCGCCGCCAGTGCTGGCGCCGCCTGTCAGGGACGCGTTCTTTGCAATCATCGTGCGGCAGTCCGAGAGGAATCGATTACGCAACCTTCCCGTCATGGCGTCGGTTCCCTGAATCTCGGACGCGACGTAATTCTTGATCGACTCGTACGATTTGAGGTACCGGGAGCGGGGGTGGGAAAGCACTGCCCACTGGAGAGAGAGGATGGCCTCTCTTACGGCGGACTGGCCCTCGCTTTCCTCTGCTTTGCCTTTGCCCTTGTCCCCACCATTGGTTGGCATGGTCTCGGCAATGACGCGGCAAAACTCCGAGACCTCCATGAAGTGGTCGCTCCGGCCGACGCCGCCTCCCTTGCCCTCTCCGCTCAGGGAGAGGTTCGAGCTCGAGGGTGGTATGCCGCCAGGCTGCGGCGATTGGCTCGCAGTCGCCGTCTCCAGCGAGCCGCGCACGCACTCAATTAGAGGCACGGCGAGCGAGGCCGAGAGTGAGGGCAAGATCGACACCAGCAGCCGTTGGACCTGGGCCGAGACGGCTGCGTCAGCGCCGTCGGTGCACGTCCGCCACGCCAGGAGCAAGTGGGACGCCTGCAGGCAGTACTTGTTGCAGCCATCGTCCATGGAGGTGGCGTCTCCTCCCGCGGCAGAAGTGTCGTTGCACATCTTCGCCAGAAACTGGATCAATCCCCCGCTCCGGCTCACCACCTCCCTGTGCGTCCCGTCCCCCAACACTTCCTTCTCGATGACCTCATTTTCGATCGCCCACCGCGCCAATTGGTGCTCCAGCGTGTTCTCCTCCTCCCCTTCAGGGACCAACTTGCCCACCGCCTCCAACCTTGGTGGAGGATCCGCGCCGGCCTTACACGTCAGCCATCCACTCGCAGAGGGCACAGCCTCCTGTTCCTTCGTCGACTTGTGCTGGTAGTAATCCACATCCTTGTCTGTACCAGGCTGGTCTGGGTCGGGAATCGAGAGGAACCACCACTTGTGCTGGGAGCGCATCGTGCACCGAAAAAGAGTGAGGGTCTTCCCGGCCGCCGGCACGGGATTTCCTTCCGCATCCACCATATTCGGAGGCAACGTCAGGTGGTACTGCGGCTCCACGCCGGACTTGGCGTAGCCCCTGCTCGTCATGCGCTTGGCATCGAACTCGTACAGTCCATCCACGAAACTGCTCCCCGCCCCAGACACTTTGAACGCCCGCGGCGCGGGGGCCAACCGCGAACTCTCCCCAATGATGTCGCCCACCGTGTCCCACCCGAACAGTTTGAGGGGCAGGCTCTGGGAGGTGATCAATTTCAACGCCAGGGCGCGCGTCCACTCGTAGAAGGAGCCGTATGCCTCGACGCCGCCCCCGTTGTTGACGTCGGCGAGTTTGTTGTGAATCCGATGGAGGAATCTGCGCGATTGCTTGATGGTTTCGACGTTCATCGTTTTGAGGGATCGCTCGTCCAGCAAGAGGAGGTGCTCCATCACAGCTTTGGCGAGGGACCGGACCTCGGCACGAAGGGCCGCGCGCTTCGACGCCTGGGAGTCGGTCTCCCCCTGCCCATTGCCGCCACTGGTGCTCCCCCCAGAGGAGGAAGGGATCAGCTCGACCGCCGCCCCGAGAATTTCTTTGGCGATCTCCATCGAGGGGAAGGACGTCGTCCCCGCCCGATCTCCGAGGTAGCGCCCCAGCGCCTGCATGCCCCGCATTCGACGGAAGGCCAAGATCAGGTGTCCCCGCGTCTCGTTCTGATTTCCGGATCTTCCCCACTGCACGTGCCTGTACAGCGATTTGTTTTTGCAGAAAATGGACCCCAGGACATTGAGGGTGGGGCTGACGGCGGGGGAGTTGGCGTCGTGTTCCTTCCCCTCCCCTCCTTCTCCCCCGCCCGTCCCCTCCGCACTAGCATCCGCACACCGCTCCAGATCGTCCTTGATGATCGCCAGCGCGCAACGGAGGCTCTTGTCGACGCATTCCCGCTCCATGTCGCCGATGTTGGGGCGCTGATCCAACAATATGTTGACGATTTGGAACATGTGGTCGTCCACGAAGCGCCGGGCCTCCGGGGAGGGCGGGTCGGCGAGGAGGCATTTCCGGGCCAGCTCCAGGGAGTCGACGGCCTTGACCCAAACGACTGTGCATGGGGGTGGGATGGACATGGAGGGTGGATTAGAAATCATGTGCGATGGGTTGCAAGTATGAGCAGTAAAAATAAGGACCAATGATCCAAAGACAAGGGTATCATTCTAAGGCCGCCCGACGCCCGTGGCCCCCAACGATGTGTCAGCTGAACGACAGATCCCCTATACTACATGAACAAATAAAATCCAATTGCAAAGCCTTTATCCCCCATGAGGCAATGCCAGCTCAAAATCTGATGACGCTCATAAGATGTGCGCATCAGCCCACAAACATGCATCCGAGATGCAAAAGAAATGCCCTCCTGTCCATGAGCTAAATAATAATGGACCGCCATTATGCTCTCCAAATAAACCCAGGGACGAGGCATGGGAACGGGGACGGAATGCTCGGAACTCACCATTCGAGTTTGCCTTCAAATTATGGGCCACGCCGTCCCACAATTTGGCGTGCTGCCGCCGCTCCGCCTCCGCCGGATCGAGCACCTCCTGCTGCGGCCCAATTTGCGGTTGGGGCTGGGGTCCGATCATCTGCGGTCCCTGCTGCGGCGCGGGCTGCGGCCCCAGGGGGCGGCTCCCCCCGTTTCCATTCTGGTCGGGGACGTCCCCGTTCTGCTGGTGCTCCGCCGCCGGCGGACCGCCGCGGCCGTTGTCGGGACGGCCGAGGGGGGGCGGCGGGGGCGGGGGACCGCCGCCGGGTGCCCCGTCCATGGTCTGCTCCTCTGTCCCAAGGCCGCTGGACGCCGCCGTTGTTGGCGCAGGGCAGGCCGATGCTGTCAAGTTGTCTTTTCGCAACAAAAGATACGAGCAGTATTAGTGTCCAACCCACTTTTTTGCGGATTAGTGTCCACAATAATGGAATGGCCCGCAGACCTTCTTAATGATGTGTAATAAGCAAACCCTTTTGGGGACCTCTTATCCACTCGGTCGGGGGTTGGCCAGTGCAATTTGGGGTCGATCGAAAGCCCAAAGCCAACCAAAGCGAGCAAACCTCCTTGACCCTGCCACGCCCTTTTGTATGTACCCGGCCGCAATGTTTCAATCCGGCATACCCTTTCACGAGACGGGGACGTTCACGTCTCGACGGACGTGAGTGGATGGCATTGCAATGGACACATGTGTGCACGCATGTTGTGCTGCTTTCGCGGTCATTGGCTGCTGCGTGATGGATGCACCCTTTCTCTCCTCGCCTCATTCACCCATTTGTGTCTTGCAATTGCGCTTCACACCCACCTCACCATGCATTGCAAATATCCCGTGCATCCACACAGGTTCCTCCCCGACGACCAGTACGGAGTCGCCCTCGACAACCTCGTCAAGGGCTGCACGGACGTCCTCCTCCTGAACCCGGAGGGCACCCGCATCTTCGCCGGGAAGCGGTGCGTCCAGCCCCAGCCGGATTGGTGGTTCAGTGAGTAAATATATTGATGCACATGTATCGATGTGCTTTGCTCTGACGTGAACCAAATGTTCACTGATATACAATATGCACACATGATATATGCACACATGACGTGCTCAAATTAATGCACGGACAGTGGGAGGGCGGATGTTCCCGGGGGAGACGCCGGTGGAAAGCGGACAGCGATTGCTCAAGCGCGAGCTGGGATTGGACATTGCCAAGGAGCGATTCGCGGCCGTGTGCGCCCAGGCCTTTGCGTTCGGGATGCGGGAGCAGGCGCCGAAGGAACACGGGACGACCGACGCCCAGTTTTGCTTCCGGGTGCAATTGATGGACGATGCCGAGGCGAAGAAGGTGGTGGTGGACGAGGAGGAATACTGCGACAGCCAGTGGCTGCTGCCGGCGGAGATCTTGGAGGGGAATTACCACCCCGCACTCAAATACGCCGTGGGGTGCATGCTCGCGGGGGAGGCGCTGCAAGAGCTGGACGAGTGTGATGAGAAGGGCGGGGGCGATGCCGAAATTGCCAAGCTCACGAGGGAGTTTCTGAAGAGGAGAAAGGCCGTGGACGAGGTGATGGCGAAGAATGATTACAAATTGGATTCCAAGGAGCTCAATTATCAGACGACGGTCAACAGCAGATATTAAATGTGTTTCCAACGTCAGCGGCGTACACATCGTCCCTGTCATCCCCCCTGCAACTCTCCCAATCATCCCTCAACCTGCTGGATTTAACAAGCACCTCCCCTTCTTCATCAAGCTGGTCTTCGCCGTCAACTCGGGAGTGTTGTACTGATTCTTCAAGTACTGCACCCGCGCGTTGCAATTGTTCGATCCCGAATTGCAGTGCCCGCACCAGTTGCTGAACCAAAGCTTCTGCGCCTTTTCCATCACCACGGCGTGCTCCCTCCGCACCTCCTGCCATTCCTCGGATTTGTACTCCTCCGCCTCCGCTTCGTATTTGCTCAAACCGTACTTGATCATCTCCGCCACGGCCTTTTCGTGGTAGCCGATCTCCCACTTCATTTCTTCGTATTGCTTTTGGGGTACGAATTTCAGGTCGACGTCCTCCTCGATGGAGGCGACGGTTTCCGGGTCCGAGAGCATGTTGAAGACCGAGTGGGTGAGGCCGCGGGCGGACCGGAGGTGGATGACGTTTCGGAGGTCCAGGAAGAGGAGGAACATCAGTATTATGACGCTCAGTATTGTGGCGATGATGATGTCCTTTAGCAAGGTGATAAA
>JALLAP010000479.1:0-12630 GCA_036939355.1 Thalassiosira profunda | reverse complement strand
CCGCCTGCGAGGCTGAGAGCTGCTCTGATCCGAATGAGCGCTCCCACCAGCTGTCAGTAGACCAGGTTTGCCGCGCCGTCAACACAAGGACCAAGCTCGACCTGGATGTGCTGGGGCGATTCTTCGAGTTTCGGAATTGGGCCGTTGCCGGCGGCAATTGCCTGAGATCCAAGTACAGCGGGCGGTTTATAGATGTGAGTCCTGCCGGTCATGGCAACGCTCGAGGGTTTCCCTCCTTCCGTCTAACCCTTCTTTTGCTCAGCATCACAAAAATGGGATTTTGGGGTTCTGTGCACGCAATGGTGCTAATTATCAAAGCATAGTCAAAAGTCTGGTTGGGTCTGCGTCGGAATGTGCCGAGTTCTGTGGGTCGGTCATGGGTTGTGAAGAGGGCTACCGAGGCTTCTCTCGAACATCCAAAACTTGCGCTTGCCAATTCGATGCTGGTACTCTTCCTCCTATCCCTGCAGGCGCTGAGCCAGGTTTTTCGGCATCAACTGCAAGTGGCGAGGTGGACGGTGCTACGGGTTCTGTATGGGAGTGCCATCCCTTCAATCCAGTGAGTCCCCTCGCTTGAAATGATACACATGTCATGTTACCGCGCTAACCCCCTCCCCCAGACACCCCGACCACCTCAACCCGGGGAAACTCTGTTCAGACATCGCCGTGCCGTCCGCTGCTGCCGGGACGACAGTCCCTCCCCGGAAGAGAGCGACGTGTGGACGAGGTCCCGCGCGAAGTGTCCATTCTCGATGGAGCAAATGTGGACCGGCGAACTGCCTGCCGCTCCCATTGACGCGCCGAGTGGGTACACGGGGTACCCTGCGCGGCAGTGCCTCGAGAACAATGAGTTCATTGAGGACTTCATTGAATCCAACGCTCAAGCCTGTGCCGACGCATGCAGTGCCAATTCAGACTGCCGGTCCTTTGACTTGAATGCCACCGCATGTCGGTTGTCGTCGACGTGCAACCATTACAGCCTCACGGAACCGGCGACCAGGGAACCAAGACACGAGGCGTGGTTTTTTAAGCATTATGACCTCCAACCGGTCGGATACACTATGTTTGATACCGGGGGCTGTGCGGGCCGAAAAGAGAATCTGCAAGGGTTGACCGTGCAAGAATGCGCCAATCTGTGCAGCGCCGATTCGTCTTGTGTTTCGTTCGAGTACAGGAAATTGGGTTCCGCCGCAGAATGGGGCTGTTCTCGATCGACAACGTGCAGCGACCTCTCAATGACAGTCAATGATCCCAACGATCCAATGAATGTTTATTTCCGCAACGATAACAACGACGAGGACGAGGAGTGCTTGTTCATGACGTACGGCCATGCGGAGGTGAGACGAAAGTTGGGCAGTATGTTCTGAATGCCTTTCCCATCTAACCCCAACTGTCTACGTCTAATCAATTCCAGGAATACTGCGCCGACATGGGCGGCCGACTGTGCACCAAGAGCGAGCTCGAGAACAACTGCGCGGCATTCACGGGCTGCCACTTCGACACGACACTGGTGTGGTCTTCCACAGAGACGGAGCCGGAGGTTTGTGCGCAGGGGAAGCCATCGGCAGCCTACTCCAGCTGCGCGGAAGCCGTTGCTGCGTTCGAAGACCTGTATTCTGCTCGCGATACGAGCATTTTTCCTCGCGAGAATCCCATGCGCGTGGACGAGGCCAGTCCTGCCTTGGCAGACTTTACCAACACCCACTTTCCTATTGGATTCGAGTGGACCGGACCTGACAAACATGGAATTGCAACTTACACGGGGTACCGTTATGACAGCGGCACGTCCAACGACCCAGCATCCAACTTTTGCAACGCGAAGTTGGGACCGCCCTTGGCGTTGGTCCAGGCCTGCGACGAGAGCTTGGCATTCCTCGTGGGTCGATCCGTATCTATTGGATCGATCATCTCCACGGCCAAGGCCGTCAAATGTGAGTCGTTTGTCACTTGAGCAGAGAGCAGTTGCTTCCTTCGTTTGCTCATGATCTCATCGCCTTCTCTCCACAGCTCTTGTCTGTCCTTGGAACAGTTCGCCGTTTTTGCCAGTGAGTCCTGCTGGTCAAGGCAACTCTCGATATTTTCCCTCCTTCCGTCTAACCCCAACCCTAAACCTTCTCTTGCTCAGCATCACGAGGATCCTTTTCCAGGGATCTGTGCACGCAATGGTGAACGGTATCAAAGCATATTCAGGATTCAATCTATGTCTTTGTCTGAATGTGCCGAGTTCTGTGGGTCCTTGGTGATGGGTTGTGATGAGGGCTACGGCTACCGAGGCTTTTCGTTTGCATATCGGTCTGAGTGCTGGTGCCATTTCGATGCCGGTACTCTTCCTGATACAGGTGATCTCGTGAGCAATGCGGGGTCAACTGCAAGTGGCGAGGTGAACAGTGCTTTGACGTATGGGGATGGTCAGTGCCATCCCTTCAGCCAAGTAAGTTCCCCTCGCTTCGATGATACACATCACACACATTTTGCACGCACTAACCGTCTCTCCCACCAGCCGGAGGATCCCCAATGGTTCCAGTGGTATACAGGCCTCAAGGACGCCGAAAAGATCGACTTCGAGGATAGGTGGACCAGCTTGTATCAGAACATTTCTCAGCCCGAGGGCGACCCTCAATGGCTGCCGTGGTACCTCGATATCCAAGACTTGGACCCGTACTACCTGCCGCAGTTGCCGAAAATTGGAGATCCACAGCTGTTTTGCGAGGACACGAACGTCGACCCATACGATGTCGACGACGAAAGAAATATCAGGTCGTGCCAAAGAGCGTGGTTGTCGGACACCTCCAACCGCTACGACCTGACGAACTTCACCGAAATGTACAGAAACTTTCCATACCCCAGCAGCGACATTCCGGGCGATCCCTTCAATTGGACCTGCTCGTTTGATTTCTGCGACGAGAACTGGCTCACGGACGATGCCAATCCTTTTCCCAATAATGAACGGGGTTGCTACCATTTCTGGTACGAGTGCCGAGGCTTGGTTCCTCCAATGTACCAATGCCATCGATTTTGGGAGGATTGTCGGGAACAGCTGGAGACAAAAGTTCCACGCAGCCCTGCAGCGAAAGCCAGACGTGCCAGTTGAGCTGGCTCGACGACGTTCCCTTCACTCCCGAGGCCAACTTTGAATGCTACACCTTCGCAAAGCACTGTCGCAATGCAACGTTCCCTGACCTTGAAGCGGAGTTCCCCGAGAGCGAGTATCAGTATCCTGTCCAGTACTGCAATGACAATCGCGACTACACCTGTCAAGACAGCTGGCTCGACGAACCAGACAATCCCTTCTCAATGGAGGCCGACGGCGCGTGCCACAGCTTTTGGGAGTACTGCAGAACTCAGCTTCTCCTCACGTACCCGCGGTACAGCTGGCCACTGCCCCGTTCGCCTGTGGTGGACGACGCAATGCCGGGATATTGCTGCCTTGACACCCCCACCGAAACGGATCCCAACTCTCCTTTCTGGGGCGATCATGTAAGTACGGGTTGTGTGTACACTTTGCAAATGGTTTGAGGATCTTCTTAACATATTCACTGGCATGCACTGCTGCAGTACACCGCCGCCCGAGCGGACGCAGGCATGAAGTGCCAAGAGCGAGGAGAGTGGCACTTTGGGATGTCGCCTGAGGCCTGCGCCAATGGCGGTGGCACATTCTACCGGACGCCGTGCTTCACGCTCCATCGCTGCATCGATGCCCGTCCGCACAAGGACGATCCGGGCTTCCGGCAAGTCTTTGAAGATTGGGTGCGCGAGAACGAGGTGGACATCTACGATCCCTTGAATCTTGCGCAGTGCGAGCAAGCGCCCATTGCGCTGGGATACGAAGGAGACCACCTCGACGACCACGAGGTCTGCGAGACCTTTGACGAGTGGAAGTGAGTTTTGTGCGCGGCTTGAGCGCTTGTGGTTTGTTCAGCCAGTTTCCTCTCAAGGTGTCTACACTTCCTCGAATTGTGTATCAACCAGGTGCGACGAATTCTTCGACGATCTCCAGTTTGTCGCAGACGAGGCAAACGGTCCCCCAGCAACGTTCGAGCAAGTGGAGTACCAAGACATTGTGTAAGAGGGGAGAGGCTTTTGTGTGTGTTGTTCGTCCAACGCATGCACCTCAACATCTTGTTCTTTGTTAGGTATCCGCCCGATCCGCCACTTGATTTCGATCCACTGACCACGTTTAAACCTCCCGAGAAGGGAGACAAATCCGTTGTTGCTGAGCTCGAAGGCACCGACTCGAAGAAAGCCCTCACAAATTTGAAGGCATTGAAGTTCAGCCTTGGGATTCTGAAGGGCGACGCCTACGATACCATGAAGAAACTACTCGAGAAGGCAGAGAGCGCCCGAGAAAAGGCCGAATTGGGTTGCGAGAAACTTGGGCTGAAGTATAAGGTGCTCAAGGCAAAGCGTGAAATATTGGACGCCAAATGCAAAGCAATATTTGATGCCGTTATTCTGGGTACTACGATCCCGGCATTCCTAGCATGCAAAGCAGGAGTGGCTGCACTTGAAGCTGCTGAAAAACCTGCGAGTTTCTTGGAAGTAGGTTGTCGATTAGGCCTGGGGACGGCCTCCTGGTATGCCAAAAAAACTGCCCAGACATTCTTGTGGTTAGCTGTGCTGACGATCAAAGGAGCGTGAGTATCGACCTGAAGCGATGCGTGCCAATTAGAACACAACTCCTGCCTTGGGTCCTCTTGCTCACGTTTTGTGCTTCGACCAGCTACCACGGGGTCGTGTGGGAGTATTCAAAGGCTGCAATAAAGCCCTACGAGGAGTTGGACATGTACGGGTACAGCAAAGCGACCTACTATCAGAATTACTGGTTCCACAAGTGGAGCTACGACTCACTGGTCAAAATAAGCTTGAATATGGTGGACCAGCACACCCAGATGCGCCAAGAACTGCAAAATCGTCACCAAGACATCACGAACGACGTCAATCAGTGTGAGTTTGAGGATGCGATAGGTACTTTACTTTGGATGCAGAGTTCTGCCGCCACTCACATTACTTTGTTCAGACACAAATTGCATGTGTAACTACCTTGGCATCCAGATGTTGAGTGCCTGGCCCGGGGCAAGTGTCAGTCGCCTCAGCTCCGTGTGCAGCAGAGTACTGGGCGTTGACTCGTCGGGTCGGCGCTTACAGGAGGAAGGCTCGCCTCCTCTTCCAGAGCTTTTCAAGCTGTCGGTTGACTGGAGCGCGGATTCGGTTGTTGGCAAGCAAGACAAAATACTCGAATACGAGGAAGAAATACTTGAGTACGAGGAAGAAATCATCGACAAAGTGAATGAGACCGAACACAACGACGATACCATGCTGGCTGCGATAGAGAAAATTCAGAGCGACGTTGCCACAATCATGCGGAGCGTCGGCTCTACCGGTGCGCCGGGGGGCAAGAGACCCAAGTGCGAGAAAAAACAACCGACGGCACAAAAGGCAGACGCAACCAATAACCTGTTCGAGCCCAACAACAACGCGAGGAGGCTAGAGGGAGCGACGGAGCCCGGTGCCGTGGAATCCAAGGTGGACGGGATGCGGAAAGCTGTCGAAGGCAAGGTGGATGCCGTGCAAGGCAAGGTGGATGTATTGGAAGACAAGATACAGGAGCTCTCCACCGAAATGAAGGAAATGAAGGCCATGCTGTCCCAGTTGATTGCACAGAACCAAGAGTTGACACAACTGCCGGAGACTAGTTAGATAAAAGCAACAGACGTCCCCCTATCCTGTGGACTTAGAGCTTCTCGTCGCTTCACTCTTCTCTTTCGTCGGCTCCCCGACGCCTTTGCGCCTTTTGCTCATCACTCTCGATCTGAAAGCAAATCATCTCCAGCTGGTTAGACTCAAGCTTTACGTACTTCTTCGCTACGTAAGACAGAATCAGAAATCAGAGAAGCCCGCCGCCAGTGCGCCGGATAAAGGCCGTGCGCGCTCATTTTCTCAGGTCGCAAGATTTTTGTACGTAGTACTTTTACGTACGTATCCATGTTATTTCCATNGTTCGCCGTTTTTGCCGCATCACGAGGATCCTTTTCCAGGGATCTGTGCACGCAATGGTGAACGGTATCAAACCATATTCTATTTTCCCAGTTCTGGGATGTCTTTGTCTGAATGTGCCGAGTTCTGTGGGTCGCTGATGGGTTGTGATGTGGGTTACCGAGGCTTTTCGTTTGCGTATGCTTCTGAGTGCCGGTGCCATTTCGATGCCGGAACTCGTCCTCCTATCCCTGCAGGCCCTTTTTATAGTGCATCCAGATATGCGTCAACTGCAAGTGGCGAGGTGAACGGTGCTGCGGCTTTGTTTGGTCAGTGCTATCCCTTCAGTCCAGTGAGTTCCCCTCTCTTTTGAAATGTACACATGCACAAGTTGCAACGCGATAACCACTCCCCCAGACGCCCAAACCGGAGGAAACTCTGTTCAAACATCGCCGTGCGGTCCGCTGCTGTCGGGACGACAATCCCTCCCAGGAAGAAAGCGACGTGTGGACGAGGTCCCGTGCGGAGTGGACGAGGTCCCGCGCGGAGTGCCCATTCTCGATGGAGCAAATGTGGACCGGCGAACTGCCTGCCGCTCCAATTGACGCGCCGAGTGGGTACACGGGGTACCCCGAGCGGCAGTGCCTCAAGAACAACGAGTTCATTGAGGACTTCATTGAATCCAACTCTCAACAAGCCTGTGCTGACGCTTGCAGTGCCAATCCAGACTGCCGGTCCTTTGACTTGAATGCTACCGTATGTCGTTTGTCGTCGTCTTGCAACCACCACAGCCTCACGGAACCGGCGACCACGACGACGTGGTACTTCAAGCATTATGACATCCAACCGGTCGGATACAGCATGTATGAGACCGGGGGCTGTGCGGGCCAAAATGATATTGCAGAGAATGTGCAAGGGTTGACCGTGCAAGAATGCGCGAATCGGTGCAGCGCCGATTCGTCCTGTGTTTCGTTCGCGTACAGAAAATTGGGTTCCGCCACAGTCTGGGGCTGTTCTCTATCGACAACGTGCAGCGACCTCTCAATGACAGTCAATGATCCCGATGATCCAATGAATGTGTATTTCCGCAACGAAAACAACGACGAGGACGAGGAGTGCTTGTTCATGACGTACGGCCATGCGGAGGTGAGACAAAAGTTGGGCAGTATGTTCTGAATGCCTTTCCTGTCTAACCCAAACTCTCTACGTTTAATGAATTCCAGGAATACTGCGCCGACATGGGCGGTCGGCTTTGCACCAAGAGCGAGCTCGAAGACAACTGCGCGGCATTCACGGGCTGCCACTTCGACACGACACTGGTGTGGTCCGCCACAGAGACGGAGCCGGAGGTTTGTGCGCAGGGGGAGCCATCCGCAGCCTACTCCAGCTGCGCGGAAGCCGTTGCTGCGTTCGAAGACCTGTACTCTGCTCGCGATACGAGCATTTTTCCTCGCGAGAATCCCATGCGCGTGGATGAGGCCAGTCCTGCCTTGTCGGACTTTACCAATGCACAATTCCCTGTTGGATTCGATTGGAATGGGCCTGACGAACACGAACATGGGATTGCAACTTACACGGGGTATCGTTATGACAGTGGCACGTCCAACGATCCAGCATCCAACTTTTGCAACGCGAAGTTGGGACCGCCCTTGGCGTTGGCCCACGCCTGCGACGAGAGCTTGGCATTCCTCGTGGGTCGATCCGTATCTGTCGGCTCGCTCATCTCCACGGCCAAGGCCGTCAAATGTAAGTCGCTTGTGGGCTTTGCTTGCGTTTGAGAGCTCCCAGTTCTCCTCACCTTCTCTACCCACATCCTCTCCTCTGTCACAGCTTTTGGTCGAGCAGAAGAAGGCGCTCAAGGAGACGAACCACAATGGTTCCAGTGGTACACGGGCCTCAAGGACGCCGAAAAGATCGACTTCGAGGATAGGTGGACCAGCTTGTATCAGAACATTTCTCAGCCCGAGGGCGACCCTCAATGGCTGCCGTGGTACCTCGATATCCAAGACTTGGACCCGTACTACCTGCCGCAGTTGCAGAAAACTGGAGATCCACAGCTGTTTTGCGAGGACACGAACGTCGACCCATACGATATCGACGACGAAAGAAATATCAGGTCTTGCCAAAGAGCGTGGTTGACGGACACCACCAACCGCTACGACCTGACGAACTTCACCGAAATGTACATCAACACTCCATACCCCAGCAGCGACATTCCGGGCGATCCCTTCAATTGGACCTGCTCGTTTGATTTCTGCGACGAGAACTGGCTCACGGACGATGCCAATCCTTTTCCCAATAATGAACGGGGTTGCTACCATTTCTGGTACGAGTGCCGAGGCTTGGTTCCTCCAATGTACCAATGCCATCGATTTTGGGAGGATTGTCGGGAACAGTTGGAGACGAAAGTTCCCGAGTGGCAATACCCAACGCAGCCCTGCAGCGAAAGCCAGACGTGCCAGTTGAGCTGGCTCGAAGGCAACGACGTTCCCTTCGCTCCCGAGGCCAACTTTGAATGCTACACCTTCGCAAAGCACTGCCGCAACGCAACGTTCCCTGACCTTGAAGCGGAGTTCCCCGAGAGCGAGTATCAGTATCCCGTCCAGTACTGCAATGACAATCGCGACTACACCTGTCAAGACAGCTGGCTCGACGAACCAGACAATCCCTTCTCAATGGAGGCCGACGGCGCGTGCCACAGCTTTTGGGAGTACTGCAGAACTCAGCTTCTCCTCACGTACCCGCGGTACAGCTGGCCACTGCCCCGTTCGCCTGTGGTGGACGACGGCATGCCGGGATATTGCTGCCTTGACACCCCCACCGAAACAGATCCCAACTCTCCTTTCTGGGGCAATCATGTAAGTACGGGTTGTGTGTACACTTTGCAAATGGTTTGAGGATCTTAACAACTTCGCCCCCCAATAACTTCACTGGCACGCACTCTGCTGTGCTGCAGTACACTGCGGCCCGAGCGGACGCAGGCATGAAGTGCCAAGAGCGAGGGGAGTGGCACTTTGGGATGTCGCCTGAGGCCTGCGCCAATGGAGGTGGCACATTCTACCCGACGTCGTGCTTCACGCTCCATCGCTGCATCGATGCTCGTCCACACAAGGACGATCCGGGCTTCCGACAAGTCTTCGAAGATTGGGTGCGCGAGAACGAGGTGGACATCTACGACCCCTTGGATCTTGCGCAGTGCGAGCAAGCGCGCATTGCGCTAGGATACGAAGGTGACCACCTCGACGACCACGAAGTCTGCGAGACCTTTGACGAGTGGAAGTGAGTTTCGTGTGCGGCTTGAGCGCTTGTCTGGCCTGTTTCATCTCAAGATGTCCACACTCCTCGAATTGTGTATCAACCAGGTGCGACGAATTCTTCGACGATCTGCAGTTTGTCTCAGACGAGGCGAACGCTCCCCCAGCAACGTTCGAACAAGTGGAGTACCAAGAAATTGTGTAAGAGAGATGCTTCTGTGTGAATTATTTCGTTCGTACGACACATTCACCTCAACATCCGGTTCTTTGTTAGGTATCCACCCGATCCGCCACTTGACTTCGAGCCACTGACCACGTTTAAACCTCCTAAGAGTGGGGCCAAATCCGTTGTTGCTGAGCTCGAAGGCACCGACTCGAAGGATGCCCTCACAAATTTGAAGAAATGGAAGTTTAGCCTCGGGATTCTGAAGGGCGACGCCTACGATTTCATGAAGAAAGTCCTCGAGAAGGCTCAGAGCGCACAAGATAAGGCCGAATTGGCTTGCGAGAAACTTGGGCTGAAGTATCAGGCACTCAATGCGAAGAGTGACATATTGGAAGCCAAATGCAACGTTGCAGACCTTGTTGCTCTCGGAACTACGAACCCGGCATATATAGCATGCAATGCAGGACTGACTGCACTTGTAGTAGCTGAAGAGGCTGCTCAGCTCGCATATGGAGTGTGTCTCTCCACTCTGAAGACTGCCTCCTGGTATGCCAAGACGTCAGCACAGTATGCGTTGTGGGCGGTTGTGCTGACGATCAAAGGAGCGTGAGTATCGACCTGAAGCGATGCGTGCCAATTGAACACAACTCCTGCCTTGGGTCATCTCTTGCTCACGTTTTGTGTTTCGACCAGCTACCACGGCGTCGTGTGGGAATACTCCAAAGCGACGATTGGAAGCTACCAAGAGTTGGACATGTACGGGTACAGCAAAGCGACCTACTATCAGAATTACTGGTTCCAAAAGTGGGTCGTCGACTCACTGGGCAAAATAAGCTTGAATATGGTGGAGCAGCACACCCAGATGCGCCAAGAACTGCAGAATCGTCACCAAGACATCACGAACGACGTCAATCAGTGTGAGTTCGAGGATGCGATAGGCACTTTCCTTTGGATTGCAAGAGTTCTGCCGCCGCTCACATAATTTTGTTCAGACACAACTTGCATGTCCAACTATCAAGCAATCGAGTTGTTGCGTGCCTGGCCCGGTGCACGTGTCAGTCGCCTCAGCTCCGTGTGCAGCAGGGTACTGGGCGTTGACTCGTCGGGTCGGCGCTTACAGGAAGATGGCTCGCCTCCTCTTCCAGAGCTCTTCAACCTGTCGGTTGACTGGAGCGCGGATTCGGTTGTTGGCAAGCAAGACAAAATACTCGAATACGAGGAAGAAATACTTGAGTACGAGGAAGAAATCATCGACAAAGTGAATGAGACCGAACACAACGACGATACCATGCTGGCTGCGATAGAGAAAATTCAGAGCGACGTTGCCACAATCATGCGGAGCGTCGGCTCTACCGGTGCGTCGGGGGGCAAGAGACCCAAGTGCGAGAAAAAGCAACAAACGGCACAAAAGGCCGACGCAACCAATAACCTGTTCGAGCCCAACAACAACGCAAGGAGGCTAGAGGGAGCGACGGAGCCCGGTGCCGTGGAATCCAAGGTGGACGAGATGCGGAAAGCTGTCGAGGGCAAGGTGGATGCCGTGGAAGGCAAGGTGGATGCCGTGGAAGGCAAGGTGGATGCCGTGCAAGGCAAGGTGGATGCCGTGGAAGGCAAGGTGGATGCTGTGGAAGGCAAAGTGGATGCTGTGGAGGGCAAGGTGGATGTATTGGAAGACAAGATAGAGGAGCTCTCCACCGAAATGAAGGAAATCAAGGCGATGCTTTCCCAGTTGATTGCACAGAACCAAGAGTTGACGCAGGCTTCTTCTGCCAGAGACTAGTTAGATAAAAGCAAAAGACGCCCCCCTATCCTGTGGACTTAGAGCTCCTCGTCGCTTCTTCACTCTTCTCTTTTGTCCCCGACCCTTTGTGCCTTTGCTCACACTCTCGATCTGAAAAAAAGCAAATCATCTCCAGCTGGTTAGACCTAAGTACAAGCCTTCCGTAGATACTTCTTCGCTACGTAAGGTAGAGCACCCATCCATGAACAGAAATCAGAGAAGCCCCCCGCCAGCGCGCCGGATGTGGACCAGCCCTCGTAACAGCGCCGCGGCGTTCACAACGTTGCAAGCCTCCGCCGGCAAGCGGCGGCTGCCCTCTAAGCTCTAGAGCGGTTTGCACCCGTCGTCCAGCGTGGGCGGCTTGTGATCCTGGCGCGGTGCCCTCCCTTCGTTCAGCCCAGCCACCGGATTGCTATTGCAACACATCATCACACATCGTTCACATTCATCCTGCACAGCAAACGACGACGCGATGGCCGCCCTCCTCACATCCGCTTCGTCCGTCGCCTCGGGGCATTCCCAGGCCTCCCGCTCCCGCGACGCCCACTCCCTCGCCACGGGGACCACCCTTGAGCTCGACGACGCGGTGTCCTACGAGGGAACGTTCGAAGATACCTTCGAAAGTGGCACATACGAGGGGAGCAACTCCCTCACGAGCTCCATCGAGATGCGGCAGGAGAACTCGTCGGTGCAGTCCGCGCAGAGGTCCGTGAACAGCAGAGGATCTGCCCGGGGACACGACCTGCAATCGGGGCTGCAGAACCTCGACAATGGACAGGCGCGCGCGGCGCGGCAGGCGGGCGGGGCGTCGACGGGCTCGGGATCGATGGTCCGCGAGGCCCTCTCGCTGCCCAGCTCGTTTGCGGGGACGGACGACCGCAGCACCGGCAGCAGCCGGAGCGGCACGAGCCGGGGCAGCCGGCAGCCGCGCGGGCACGGGGAGAGCCGGGCATCTTTGGACGGGAGCAGCGTGGCCAGCGGTAGCAGCCGGGGAAGGCGATTCGATCCGGTGCAGAGCCGAGCGTCGTTGGGCTCCTCGGGGAGGAGTGGCTCGTCACGGAACTCCTCCCGGGAGATGAACAAGGGGGCGATGACGATGTACAACAGCCAGGAACTTACCGGCGGGGACGCCAATACGAGCCCCGGTACGAGCCCCGGCTCCCAAGCCATGGTCGCAGGCGAGGGCGAAGGACAAGAGGACCCCGTGGCGCTGAAGATCTCCCAGGAAACCAAGCCGATGAACCACCTTCTCCGCCTCTTGAAGGAGATGGAACTTCCGGACGGGAGCGGGCGGGCCTCGGCCGATCCCAAGGGACGGGCGCGGGCGTCCCTCATCAGCGACTTCGAGCGGGAGGTGTCGCTGATCGAGCATCGCATCAAGGACGAACACCTCTTGACGAACGGGGAATTGCCGCCGCTGCCGCCCCATTGGATTGCGTTGGAGGATCCGGACAGCG